>CM038233.1:12468424-12586613 GCA_021442155.1 Cymbidium sinense | reverse complement strand
CTTATCTTATGCACCATATGAAACCTTAGAGCATCTACCATCAACCATCAAGAACCAAAGAAGAAAAGAAAGAAAGGAAGAAGAAAGAAGAAAAGAAGAAAGAATAAATAAAGCTTGAAGACCCCCTATAACAATGAATTCCTTGCTTAAATTGTAATTTAATTCATTTGTAATCCGGGTTGTATAAGGGTAGAGCTCGGCTACCCACATTTGATATTTTTCGGTGGTGCCTGACCACAATGACCATTTATTCTTTTTTTGATTAGCTTTATAAATTTATTGATGATTTGTTTAGCTTTTGCATTAAGTGGCATAATTTTCCTAGTTTATTCCTTGCTTTATGTATGGCCTGGATGTTGATTAGGCTCTTTAGGAAAAAATAAATCTTTTACCCAACTTAACAACTTAAATAAAAATTAAACAACTCATAACCTCACCTAAACCTTATGATTAAAATCAAGATAAAAGAATTAGAAACCCCTTAGATGGATAAGCATCTCTTTATAATATGATTCACAAAAGCATCTATTTCACTCTTGATTGGAGGGATTCCACCTTTGCCAGAGAACCAAACTTGATCTTTGAGAGCCGTGGTAAAAACTCACCTCCTTCTCTGATTTTGGCCAATAATCTTCTCATGCATTAGTCATAAAAATCCTATTAGCTTTGAGTCAAATGATTGTCCAAAATAAAAAAATAAAATGAAATTTGAATTAGATTTAGGTCATTTGAAGCATGTCCCTTTACATGATCTAGTCTCTTTAGTGAGTTTAAGGACATAGTCTCTTTCTAAATAAAAATAGCCTAGCTATCTTGCATAAGCATAAAGACTTGCCTACATGTATTTAAAATTGTAAGAAGAGTTAGTTGGCGGCCACCCCCGATAGGTTGTAAGTCCAAACTGTCGGGTGGTTTATCCTCTCTTGTGGAGGCAAACCAATTATCCATTTTTGCCTTAGATTTAGGTTGTGCTTTCAGCCCTCATCAAAGCTCTCTAGATTTAGGTTCTGAGGTTGCTTTTCCCCTGCATGGGCCATAAGCATAATTCCTCACCTCTTAGGCATTTTCTTAATCTTGTGTTAAGGAATCTTAAGTCCTAAAATTCTAATGAAAATTGCAATGCAAACAAACTAAATCAATTTCTAAAATATAAAGCTCAACTATAGGTTAGTTTGAGATGATCACTAACTTTCTAGCATTGAGCATCTCTACTTATTTCATTTTGGCTTGATAATAACTCCTCTTTTGATCAATCCCATTTTGATCTTCAAATAAACCAATCGATTGATAGTCCTTCTATTGAAATCTTCAAAGACAATGATCATTTACCTTAATCGAGTTTTCCTAAGGGATCATCCTTAGATGTAATTATGGGGGCTTGCCGTAGAACTTAATGAACGATTTAAAATAAACCACCTTTACTTTTCCATGTAAAGTAGGGGAAGAATCTCTAGTACATATGCAGACCCATCATCCTTAGGAGTCCTTATTGAGGTGATTGGTTCCATTAAAGGGTAGTGACTTTATTTTGAGATAGTACACTCTACCTGATGTACCGATCACCGAATAAGTACACGGGATCATGGCATCTTACCAAGTTGAATTTTTGTAAGGGCTTCCACTTTCTTTTCTCCCCACAGATTTGAAAGGCGACTCCTTTATACAAATTTTTCTCAACAAATTTTTCTCAACAAATTTTTCTAGCGACTCTGCTGGGGATGGTTCCTCTCTCCATCTTTGGTAAATGATCATTGTCTTTGAGTATCGATAGTAGGTTTGTACTTTTGTATGAATCCATGACTATCCTTCTTTCTGTTGACACTTAGCTCATTTCATTCTTGAGTTAGCCAAC
This sequence comes from Cymbidium sinense, assembly GCA_021442155.1. Taxonomy (NCBI): domain Eukaryota; kingdom Viridiplantae; phylum Streptophyta; class Magnoliopsida; order Asparagales; family Orchidaceae; genus Cymbidium; species Cymbidium sinense. Next base: position 12,584,761 of record CM038233.1, on the reverse strand, counting down.
ATCTTTAGGTTTTAGGATGCATTCCTTGTTGGTCTTAAAACCCCGTTAGGTTCTCAATGGGTAAAATGAAAAGATAAATAAAATAAAAAACATCTTTAAAGACTTCCTCCTTATCATTTTCATGATAAGGAAAGGTTCATCTAAAATAATAAAATAAAGAACTTTCTTTTCAAAAGCACCTTTTCAAAAAATGCACTTAATAAAATATTTTCACAAAATTTTGTCACCCTCATTTAACAATTCCATAATTGTTACATGTAGGATTTTCAAAAAATAAAACTAATAACATTTTCCAAAAGCACAAATGAATATCTTCTTTCAATTCACTTTGATGAAGATTTCATTTTCAAAATAAAATGAACAATCATTTTTTTCAAAAAATCATAATCATAAAGTTTTCAAAAGCACATGAATTTTCTATTTCAATATTTCACACTTATTGAATGGAAAGTTCATGTGTAAACGAAAATTAAAATTTTCAAAAGCACATGTGAACACCTTCATTTAATATACTTATTTATTAAATGAAGATTTCATTCCCAACTAAAAAATAAATATCATTTAGGAAATCCCTTAACATATCCCACATATGTTTTAAGTTGAAATTCCCTCTTTCAAAAAAAACAATCACACACAAAAATTTCATATTTCAAAATAAAATTGATCTCCATTCTACATACTAAATTTGTTGAATGGGTCCTTTTCAAACATTAAAATCAACAATCATATTTCAAAATTTTCAAACACATTTGGAACTTCATTTAGCATACATACAAATTTGTTAAGTAAAGTTTCCAAATCAAAATTAAAAAATTTTTCAAAAAAAACATTTTGGAACCTTCATTTAACATACCCAAATTTGTTAAGTGAAGTCTCCAAATCCAAAATTTCAAAATTTTCAAACAATATTTGGAACTTCATTTAACATACCAAATTTGTTAAGTAAAGTTTCCAAATCAAAATCAAAATTTTCAAAACATATTTTTTTGGAACTTCATTTAACATACTCAAATTTGCTAAGTAAAGTTCCAAATCAAAATCAAAATTCAAACATACATTTTGAACTTCTTCCCTTCATACCAAATTTGCTGAATTTCCATTTTTAAAATTAAAAATGAAATCAAAATTTTAAACACATGATTTGGAATTTCATTTAGCATACTTAAATTTGCTAAGTGAATTTTCATTTCATAAAACCAATGGACTTCACCTTTAGCATACCAAATTTTAAAGTTGAATCTCCACTTTCAATCAATTCAAAAAAATAAAATGAACACCAATTTCTTTAGCATACCAAATTTTCTAAAGGATCCTACCCTTTTAAAATCAAAATTTTTCAAACAAATGAAACACTTGGACTTTCTTAGCATACCTAAATTTGCTAAGAATCCTATTTTTCAAAATCAAACAAAATGCACTTGGGTTCTTCACCTAGCATACCTAAATTTGCTAAGTAAGAATTCTAAAATTTTCAAAAATTAAAACAAAAAAATCCACAAAAAAGAAAACAATCACTTTCACTTTACTTAGCATACCTAAATTTGCTAAGCAAGTGAAAACTCCAAAACATTCAAACAAAATAAAATCATTTGACCCTTGCTTTAACATACCTAAATTTGTTAATGGAAAGGGTCCTCAAATAAAATTCAAATTCAAAATAATGAATATGGAAGCATCCTATCAAAATTTGAATCCATATTTCAACATACCTAAATTTGTTGAAGTTTGGATTCATATACAAATCCCTCTTTCAATCAATCTTCAAATTCATTTGAACCCCATAACACTTCAAGTTGTTGGATGTGGGTTCAAATTTTCAAATTCAAAATTCAAAATCTATGACAAAAATGCAAGTTCATTTCTCTTCTTTTCGGTGCAAATCTGATTTCAGTTTCACTCAGTATATTGGCAGGTTCCCAAAAATTTGTCTTTACTTTCCCTAACGACATGGATCTAGCTTGGATCAGACTAACTTCCCTCATTTGGATCATACCCATTTTATCCATTTTGGGGAGGCGGGATCACTTGTGAGGGCATTCCCCTCACAAGTCATAGGAATAGGGTGGTAGGGCAAAATCGGTCATCATAGACTTACCCTCTAATTGATCTCCTCACTAAAGAGGAAAGCTATGGTAACCAGACTTATGGTTTGATGCGGTATTGGTGTTCAGTCCAAGTTGTAGTTTCCCGAGTTGCACATGTTGCCCCAATCTGCAAGCACCCTATCTGTACCCTCAAGGGTAGGCTCCCTTGGCTTCAGGGCTTGTCTCCCCAAAATTTGAGTATGGGTTTAGCTCACACTCCTCTCCACTGCACCATAGGAACAAGAATCGTATGGTCAAATGGTTCCACTGGATAGCAGAGCTTGAGGCAGCGTCATCCATGGATGAGTCTCATGATCACTTCACCGGTTATGAAAACCAATTTCATCTCTCTCTCTCTCTCTCTCTCTCTCTCTCAGATTAGATAGAGATGGAGGATCCGTTCATCACCTCCTCAGTGGTGGTCTACGACAGTTTCTCGGTGAGGTCATCGGCCCCTTTATTCTGCAGTAGGTGAAGCATCTGGTGCTGAGTCGGTACCCAGTTTGATTTATGATCTATTATCCCCCACAGTGTAGGGAGGCAGATCCATCAGGAGAGGGCTTGTGAGGCCCATACATCATACATTACCATTAAAGAGTGACAGCGATGGTCGACTTCTTTGGTTAACTTTCCATTCGGCACTACCCGCACCGACCATCGATAGTATTCTCCTCACGGACCACCATCAGGAGAGGGTTCACGTACACAAAGAGTGGTGGTGTCTCCACCACCTCTACCCACATCCACATCGTTAGTGCGGGTCAGCATCACTATTCCATCTAAGGCCATGAAGGCGCATCCAGGAAAAATGTACCCGTTGGTGATCGGCTATGGCCAAGGGATCCTACCTCCTACACCACCCATTGTGGTAGGGCGACTCTCATGCTCGACCTTACGCCCCTGGTGTGTGCGGAAGAGTGGCGACCCCGAGCATTGGTGGTTCCTTCACCTCCACCCATTACCGGATGTGGAGATGGTGACTTATGATATTCTAGATGATAGTTCATTGGCAGTGGTAGAGGATCATCCATTGTTACCCCACATTAGCCGGTATCGGTTAATTCATCTAGTGATGCGATGCACAATTGACTCCTCGGTGAGGTCGGTGCCTCTCGATTCATGATAGCGATCACATCAGCTAGATTTTGTACCTGCGAGTTAGATCAATCCTTAAATGAGATAGTTGCACACTATTTTATGGAGAAGGAGATCTTAGGGTATGCATGGTCCGATGAAGAAGAGTCAACTTTGATCCCAAGAAGATGACTTGATGGGGATTCACATATGCATGGTTGATACTAGAGGTTCTCTTCTTAGAGAACAGCCATGGAAGGAGATGAGGTTGATCAAGAGAAACCTGAGAATCAACCCATCACCTCGGCATGTTAAGGCAAAAGACAAGATTGATAGGATGGCACAGTAGTTGCTGGACTTGTTAGTAGTAGTGTCAATGCTTTAGAAAGCCCTTTAGTTCATCCTATGCAGTCGATATTAGTCGGCTGGTAGTGCATGTCTTAGATCTATTTAAGACTCTACCTCGTTGAGCAAGGTAGCACTAGTGTATAGAAGGTAGTGGATAGTACCTCCATACATGAAAAGATCTAAAATCCATGGTTGAGCGGAGTGAAGGAAGCTTTGGCTCAAGCCTGGGGAGGATCATCGGTTCCAAAGGGTAGACCTACCTAGAGGTGATGCTATCCAAGTATCTCAAGGGTTTCGTGCCTCCTTCCTTCAAGCCGATGGATTGAATCGAGGCAATATATAGCTCACTTTAGGGCCAGTTGTTGCAATGCAGGTGGCAGCAATGCTTTACTCTTTAGACTCTTTGTCAGTAGCCTAGCGGGTATTGATTTTGATTGGTATGTTGAACTACCGTTCGGTAAAGACATTTCTTGAGTTAGAGCAACTCTTCATCAAGAGATTTCTGTTAGAAAAAGAGTTCTTGTAGGTGATCTCGTGATAACAACACTCGATGAGTCACTTGTTGATTATATTCTCGATGGCATAACTTAGTATGAAGTGTGAACCACTATCAACAACATGCCATTGAGATTCTTTCAAAGAATATCCATGGTCCGGTCGCCTTTATGCTTAAGGGCTTCACCATCAGACATTTAATAAAATCAAGTGGCTGTCTACAAGGAGAGAGAAAATAGTTGCCTTTTATAGATCGGTTGCAGTAAATCCCAAAGGTCTATGAAAAGAAACACGGGTAGTAGCGGTTGACAGGAAGTAGCCAAGAGATCAATCGAGTGACCACGACCTCAGCCTCCACCTCCTTTACCACCATGAGGACCATCTCCACCTGACCTCCACGGCCCGGCCAATACCTCGACCATACCACCACCGGCGTGGTATGCATCTGTCCAAGTATGGTCCACCTACTCTTAGATAAGTTAAACAAACCTTATTATTTTAAGAGAGGTAATTAAGAAAATCTTTAAGAATCTCTTAAAGAAACTTAAGTTGAGCTAGGACCGGAGGAAGTAGCAAAGTCATGATCCAAACTTTGCCCCACCATATGCTAGGCCATATTTTGGAGGATTGATTTACATTCAAGGATTGGCTTGAACAAAGTTTCAAGACCGTGCTAGTTATCCCAAAGGAATACCTTGTGGAACAACCTTCCAGTTCCATTAGGGTAATCCTTGGGGATACAAGTGATCTACCAAAGAAGGTTGGGACATTTCTTTTGTCTAAAACCTCTAAAAAATAATTCAAAAGATCAAGAAGCTTTCTTGCAGGGTTCACGAGTCATCAAACCTCAACACCAAGGAAGGTTTGCAAGTTGCGGTGTCAACTCTAGAAAGTGGGAGCTCACAGCGGCATGTGTCATCCATGGATAGCCCTTAGCGACCGGCGTGTCCAGACTCTCAAGTTGCGGCTTCCACACATGACTTCTACCATTTATAGCTCTTATATTTCTTCTACTAGTAGAACTCTTGTATCGTGGATATAAGTATCAAATCCCCTCCACTCACTCACTTGACTTCTACTTTGTACCTCCAAATACTTTTAAGAAATTAAAGAATAAAGCTGATTTAAATTACATATATGTCTCTTCGATGAGTTATCTTCTTCTATTCCTAACGATAACTCTTCAAGTCTAATTAACTAATAATTTTGATCTTCCTCTTTGATTAGAGTTGGATCTTCCAACTCACGAATACTATGGGTTCACCTCTTGAGATAGACTTGGAATCATTTAGAGTCCCATAGGTGGCGTAGGTGAGCTAAAGTGCGGGTAGAACTTGCACCACATTGCCTAGAGATTGAAGTCAACCTCTGGTGGAAGGTTCTACCTCCTAGCGCACCTCTAGATAGAGGGAAATCAAGTCATTGGTATTAAAGATTGAGAAGCCCTTCCACAAGATGCTCCACCCTTGGATATGCTTGTGGAAGACGGCAGATGGACTATAACATCCTTTCTCATCTAAGAAAGTTGCCATCTAAGCTAAGCATATATGATGCCCTTCATCTTATCCAAAGAGATGAGGGAATCACTAATCAAGGCCCTGATCTTGAAATATGCTTAGCTCGTGACTATAGGTGAGGAAGCACATTATGCAAAAGAAGCCCAAGGGATCACCTTCACAGATGAAGACCTTCTATTGGGACACAACCTCCCCTACATTACATTGACATGGATAGGTTTAGACTTGCCGGGGTTCTCATGGATTTAGTGCATTTAAACATTATGAGTCTAAAGACCCTTGCCTATTTGAAGATGACATCTCTACTCTTCGAGGAGATATGATGATGTTGAGAGGATTCAATGATCAAGGCGGGCTTTAGGTTCCATATGTACATTGGAGATCGATGGAAGGCTGAAGCCAAGTTCTACATCATTGATTCAAATACTTCATTCATTGCTTTGCTTGGTAGGCCTTGGATACATCAAAAGATCATTTCCATCCTCCCTATCGATTATCAAGTTCGAAAAGATGGAATTGAGTGCAGTGCCAATGGGGATGAAAAGCCATTCTGTTAGAGGTTGAGATATGAGGATGCGACCTACTATCTTCCTCAAAATACCTTTCTCATGAACTTGGATAAATTCAAATGCAAAGCAAAAGAAAAAATAAAATGAAAGAAAGAAAAGATAATAAAATGAAAAGAATAGTCCAAGTGAGCAAGAAAGGGGAATTGAAGAAGAAGTGGATCATATCACATTCCACCCCTTCATTCCATCATATGGACATGTGGGTAGGATGGCTCAACCTCCACCGGTAGAGCGAGGCAGAAGCGAGGCAATTCGGTGGAGACCCCTAGTTGGCCTTTTAGCCAATAGAGGTCACATGTTCAGTTCATAGGAGTACCCTACTATTCATAGACTTGGAATCCATCTCAGGATGAGTCAATGTGAATAGTATACCAACCCTCTCGGTTCCATTGGAGGTGACTTTTGATCCATCCAGAGATGAAGACCAGACCTCCAAGCAAAGCAAAGTATTCGAATCTATTTTATGTGAAACTATCAAACAATAGTTGGGAACCTTAGCTCTTACCTCACATCTCAAAAGTTGAAGGTTTAGTAGTTAAGGAAGTCCCTAAGTCTTCAGTGACATGAAGCAGAAAAGGTTCTTTTTGGGTTCATCATCCTCAAGTCCAGAGCTGGATGTAAGGACTTGAGGAAGATAATTTTAAAGAATTAATGGAATTACCTTTTGACTTTTACTCGCCTTGTGTTCAAAATATTATATAGAACGGTTTAGTTCCTTACACTTGGTCCAAGCACAGGTCAGAATATTTCAAAAAACTATGGAATAAAATAGATAGGGAAGCATAATCAAGAGCAGGACTAGGATTCAGTACAGTGGGTTCAGTCGATGATGAAGATTATTGCCTAGTTGTTACCAACCATTTGGAATCTGATAGGTTCTTCTCACACATCCCCAACTCTCATGAGAATGTGTGTTTAGAAACTTCAGATGATCCAGATGATCTCCAAGTCAAAAAGACCGAGTTTGAAAGGAGATTCATTCAATAATCAACAAGCTAAAAGAAATCAACCTCGGGACATAAGAAAATCCTTGCCCGACATACATCTGTTCATTGCTGAATGAAGAAGAAACCAATGACTTAGTTAGGCTATTGAGTTTAAAGGCGCCCATGGAGTTATGAAGAAATGCGGATTATCTTGACGTTGTAGTCCATAAGCTAGCAATAAACTAACGTTACCCTATTAAGCAAGCTCTAGGCATGCATTAGAAATTGAACAACAATTCATTTGAAGTCAAGAAAGCGATGATCTGGTTTTTCGGGGAAGAAAAATATCCTACGGTTAGCTAGTGTCATCCCTTAAGAAGAAGAATGGCCAAATTACATTTGCATCAATTTTAGGGACTTAAACAAGGCATGTCCCAGGATGAGTTTCCTCTTCCTATACTAAAGTTAATGGTGGACATTGCCTCATCTCATGTAGCCTTCTCTTTCATGGATGGGTCATCTAGCTATAACCAAATCAAGATATCTCTTAAAGATGAAAGAAACATTACTTTTCGAACCCCGATTAGAATATTCTTTATAGGGTCATGCCTTTTTGGCCTTAAAATAGTGCTACCCCGACCATGACTCAATCTTCAAGAACTCATCCATCATCAAGTTGAGTGTTATGTTGATAATCGAGTAGACAAAAGTAGAGAAAAGGAATATCATCTCTTTGACTTGAGAGTAGTTTTCAAATGATTAAGATAATATAACCTTAAAATGAATCCCAAGTGTGCATTGAGTAGATTAAAAAATTGGTTTTTTGTTCAACAGGAATAGAAATAGATCTTGAAGATTCAAAGTATCTTAGAAATGCCACCTAGTTTAACAACTCGAGATCCTTTCAAGGATGGTGCTCTAAGATGCTTTATCTCAAACTTATCGGAGATTCTCTCTCGCACTTGTCAAAAAGGATGCCAAGTTCAAGTGGGATGACAAGTGTCAGCATGCATTTGAAGATATCAAAGAATACTTGGTGAAGCCGCCAGTTCTCGTAGCCCCTATCTCGGGCAGACCGTTGATCCTTTACACTGCTGCATTTGATGACTCTCTCGATGCTCTTTTGGCCTAAACCAACGATGAGGGGAAGGAAAGCGCATTCTACTACCTCTAGCACCGTCTGATCCCTGCTGAAGAAAACTATTCATCCATTGAGAAACATTGCTTAGCTTTGATCTTTGCATCTCAGAAGCTACGGTATTACATGCTTTCTCATAAGGAGAACTTGATCTGCTGAACCAATCCACTGTAGTACCTCATGACAGGACCAATGCTTTCCGGACGTTTAGCTCATTGATCCATGATACTCTCGCAGTTTGATATCATATTTATACCCCTCTGTGTGGTAAAAGGACACTGATTTCTTAGCACCCACTTCCTTGATTCTCCACTTAGTGACGATCTCCCGATGAACAAATCATGAACTTAGGAGGCGGCAACCGATGGGAGTATTTTGATGGTGCTTCTTTTCTTAAGGTGAAGCACCATGATCTATTCTCCGAAGGCGGGGTAGGAATAGCTTCTAACTCCAAACCGTGATGTGATAAAATTTTTCTATATTTCCAACCTGCACCAATAGCAGTGATAGGCTTTGATTGCGGTTTGAGTTAGCCATCACTATCAATGTCAAGAGCATCAACATCTTTGGGATTCTCGGTCATCAATCATATTCTAGGTCCTACGGTCCTCAAACCCAAGCTTCATCATTACTAGTATACCATGAAGTGTTGGCCAATTTTCAAAGTCACCATCTACAAGGTTCCCGGCAGAGAATGTAATAGCAGATGCCTTGGAAAACTTGCCAAAAAAGTTGGCATGTCAGATGAGTCCATTTCAATAAGGGTCCAAAATAGATAAAATCTCCCTTATTGATAATGAAATCATCAAGAGACTTTCTCTTGAAGGGAGGTTGTCATTGCCAAAATGGAATAAGGATTTGATTGGAGGCAACCGTTCATAGATTACTTAAACACTAGCAAACTACCTCAAGAGAAATCACAAGCCCATCATGTTAAACAGAGAGCTCTCTCCTACGCTCTTGTTGATGGCACCCTGTATCGGCGGTCCTGTGACCAAATGTGGTTACATTATTTAGACTAACACATGGCATTATAACGAGGTACACTTATGTGGAGCGCATCATCGGTCTTAAGATGAAGATGAAGATTAAAGACTTGGATACTACTAGCCTTCTATGATCACAGTTGCATGGATGCTAGGAGATGCCATCAATGTAGTGTGGTCCTCCACCAACATTCTACACCCTACTTTAGCTTCATGGCCATTTGAGTGTTGGGATCACATTGTAGTCGTCGATCCTCCTTCTTCCAAGGGCATCGATTCATCTTAAACCGATTACTTTTCCAAGTGGGTGGAAGCCATCCCACTCGAGAGAGATCACATATGTTCTTTTTTGAACCATATCTATATATGTTTGGGGTATCTCGATGTTATATCGATAATGCTGCATTCAAAAGCATGAAGATCAACAATTTTCGAAGACATGCTATAGATTGGAGATACTCCATCTACTCCCCAGAGCTAATGGTTTAGCGAAGCATTCAACAAAACTCTCATCCAGATCGAAGAAGACTCTTGATGATAAATGAGTAAAATGAGCAATTGGTTGAAGCCTGAACTACCGCACCACATTAACTCGACCCATTTTCCTGTATGGGCAAGTCGTTCTTCCTTTAGAAGTTCAACTCCCATCACTAATGATAGCATTGGGTAACAAGATTATTATATAGAATAATGCAAAGTTGTAGTTAGAAGAGCTTGAAGGTTTGGAAGAATGTCGCCTATGGGTGTGTGCCAAAACCTCGAGTTGTAAGGCCAAAATGATTCAAGCTCACAACAAGGCAGTCGCCCTAGGTCTTTCAGTAGGAGAACTTGTGTTAGTCTAAGGAGACCAATTGTTTCGTCAAAGATGGGAGGCAAGTTTGAACTCACTTGGGAAGGTCCTATGTCATAGAAGGCCTACCAAGGAGGATCTTATTAGCTTATTGATTGTAAAGGGGAACACCCGATACTTCCAATTAATGGGCTTTATCTAAAGAAATATTACCCATGAAATAAAACTTGTTGAAAATAATTCATTAATAAAAAGAACAAAATCCGATTCCATTCATCAAATCTTCTCTTCTTTCAGAATTTTGTTTGCTTATCTTGCGAATCTGTCGTGACGTATTTAGGGTAGGTGTAAGAGTCTCCATCTTAAGAGTCTCTCTGACATCCTATCCCTCTTTCATAACAAAACACAATCTCGATGAAAATAGGTGTAAGAGAACCCAGAGGCATCCTATTTGATTAGCATAACTAAGTTAGGTGTGAGAGAACAAGTGGCATCCTTTCTTTAGTGGGAATTTTGTTGCCATCTGGCATCATTTCATAATTCCCATGTGTTTTAAGGTAGGTGTAAGAGTCCCCAGAGGCATCCTATTCCTTTTAACACATGCACAAAATAAACAAATCTTTTATCTTGAGCTATTTTGATGTGGGAGCAAGCCCCTGTGGCACTCACTCATTAGCTCTAGGGTCATGCTACCTCGTTAGTATGTCATCCCAGGTCATCTTATTTTGGAAGATGTGAGTCCCACTTTTCTTCCCTAACTTGATCATTGTAAACCAAAGTGCCTTGTTAGTATGGATAGTCTTCCAGCGGTAGGCTACCTCATGTTGACTTTGTTTAAGAAGATGTGAGTCCCATGCTTTCTTCTTGAACCATCATGATGCTAAGGTCGAGTATATTTGAGGCTTAGGATAAGTCCCTAGAGGCTCCTTTCCTCTTGACTACTTTTAGTTGATCTAAGTCCCAGTGGCATTCACTCGGTAGTCACCTCGGATAACTCGGCGAAGATAGACTATCCGGCAGTTCAGAGGATGTGAGTCCCATTTCTTCTAGGCAGATTATTGCAAACTGACGGGCACATTAGGTTGGTTGATTTTTGCTATGTTGATAGCGACTCACCCAGTGAGTACACCACTCTTGGCAGATATGAGTCCTCATACGTTCTTCTTGAGTTAGACACCGAATACCTATTGGATTTATGGTTAACCATGTCATTTTCTAGGGTGTTGGATTAAGCCCTTATTCCCCATCCCCTATGGCACTCTATTTGGATCAAGTCCTTTGACCCATTTTACACTACAGTTACTTTTGGATTGGACAGTTCCCCTTTCCTAGTAGCCACCCCTGTGGTTGAAAAATTTGTTCAGCATATGCATAGATTTTTCATTGGTTCAGTAAATCTAAGATAAGTCTAGGGTAATATAAGCTCCTTATCAGTTTGATCCCTCACAAACTAACAGGGTCCATGATAAAACAACTAAAACAAACTAAAATAAAATTAATTCAATTGTGAATTATGATTCAAGCCCCCAAAGGGCCCCTTCTCCCAAGCAGCATCTATCTTTAGGCGTGTCAATAAACTCCCTATAGAATTGCACATTGATAAATCCAGTTGGTACTCACTCTGTAGTCACCCTTAGGTCGAGTTCAATCTATTTTTCCATAAGCAGGTTACCCCGACAGTTATTTCTCTTTGAAAGATATAAGACTTTGACATATTCTTTCTAGCATGATTGTCATGGCAGGCGACCATCAGTTTTTGTTGCCCAAAGAAATTGATCACCCTAGTGGTCTTTTCTAGTGGAAGATGTGAGTCCCGAGCTTTCTTCCCTTCAATTGATCATTGCAAACCAAAAGGCACTCCTTTGGTCGAATAGTTCTCCCATCGGCCAGGAAGCTACTCCCTTTGGTTGATAAATTTGAGATAGATCTAGTTTATATAAGCTCCTTCCCGGTGTGATCCATCTAAACCAACAAAATTGAAACAAACAAATTTAAAATAAAATTAATCTTGACTATTCTTGAGTTGATTTAAGTCCCCAGTATTCACTCAATAATCGATAGGTTGGGATATGTTGCCTTGATCTTGATGGCCTCTTATTTTGGAAGATGTGAGTCCCCATGCTTTCTTCCTAACTTGGCCATTGTATACCAAAAGGCATCTCTCTGGTCAACTAGTCCTACTATGTGCTTAGTAGATTACCCCTTTGGATTGGCAAATTTGAGTTAAGTCTTAGCCTCCATGGCTCCTACTCAGTATAACCCATTGCAAACTAATAGGATTAATTCTAAAAAATCTAAACCTAAAAAATTTGAAAAAATTCAACCTCTCCCTAATGGAGATCTCTCCTTAGTTGATTCAAATCAAACCAAACCTTTCATCTCCTTGTAGATGATTTGAACATGTTTTCCTATTTGAAGGTTCTCACTCTATCCTTTAGTGGATTTTTTCCCTCTCTCTTATGTCTTGGACATAAGTAGAGCCCTATGCTCGATTCTTCTTTCCTTGGTAGGATAGATGGTTTTTTGTTAGTGCTTGTGATCTTTAGGCATTGTTGATCGTTTGGTCAACACCAATATCAGTGTTCCTGTCACCACTTGTGGATCCTTTGTTGACCTCATTTTAGAATGAGCTCTCAACACCTCCATCTAAAGCTTAGAACTTCTCTTAGACTTTAAGAGTTCCATAGTATTAAGACAAATCTAGTGATTAGGTGGACACTCGCACCTAGCCCTAGAAGATTTAGAAGAGTTAGCCATAGGAATAGGTCATGCCTTAGGGGTGTTAGGCAAATTTCCTACCCTTAGCCTAAACCACTCCTCACTTTCCTTCTTTAAGTCAAACTCCAAATCAAATCTATTTGATTTTATCAAACTCAAATAAATTCCATGATTGAGATCCATGATTCAAATCCATGATTGAAACCCATGACCAAAATCCATCAAAAATTCCTAAGTCATTAACCCTTTCTTGGGACTTAGCCAAAATCATGATCAAAACTTCAAATTCTTTGAGATTTTCTCATGACCATTTATATTCTCATTTATATTCATATTTATGAATGAAATATAAATTCAAATCAAATCAAATTCAAAATTCCAAAACAATTCATGAAAATTTTTATTAAGTCCCTTTAATTTTCCATTAAAGGACTTTAAAATCAACTCTAAACTTTTATCAAATCACTTCAAACCCTTGGGATTTTCTCAAAACTTATTTATATCCTCATTTATATGCTCATATATAAATGAATATAAATATAAATCAATCAATCAAAGGCAAAATTAAATTCCAAATTTAAAATCCTTGAAATTCCCTTAAATCCTTAATTTTCTATTAATGGATTTAACTAAACTTTGATCAAACCATTTCAAAATCATGGGATTTTCTCAAAATCAATTTATATTCTCATTTATGTTCTCACATATAAATGAAATATAAATATAAATCAATTAAATCCAATTCAAAAATTTAATTTCAAATTTAAAATTCTCTAAAATTCTTTAAATTCCCTTTAATGGATTTAACCCAAATCATGATTAAACTCTTTCAAATTCTTGAAATTTTCTCATGATCAATTTATGTTCTCATTTATATTCACATATATAAATGAAATATAAATTCAAACAATCAAAACCAACTCCAAAGATCAAACTCAAATCCATTCAAAATCAAATCTAAGCCTTTCAAGCCAAAATCTTGAACTTAGCCAAAATTAATTCAAATCAAGACAAATCCTTGATTTTCTCTCATGGTTAAATCAACCATACAATCATGAGCTCATATATAAATCCAAACTCAATCAAAAAAAATCAAAACCCAAATCAAAATCAAACCAAGACTCCTTCATATTCTTTGAATATGAAATTTCCAAATGGATCAAAATCTATTTGACTTCAAATCACTTGTAAATGGATTTATATTTCAATCATAAGTCCATATACAAGATCAATCAACTTCAAATCAAGCTTTGACCAAGCATTTGACCCACTTAGCTCACTTGACCCAAAGTGACCAAAGTACCCTTATGAGCTAACTTTTGATCCTAATCAAATTGGATTGAACCAAACTCATATACCCCTCTCATCTTGATCAACAATCATCTTGGGATGATCAATCAATCAAATTGGGTCAAACCAAGTCAACACTTAACCTAAAATGAAAACTTACATAGCCAAATTCCACCACAGGACAAATTGATTGAAACCATTGATCTAAGTTCACTCATTTGAACTTGACCAAGCCAACATTTGAGCCTAACATAGCCCAATTGGCCTACTTGACCCAAGTTGACCCATTTTGACCTAAAGGGTCAAAATGTGTCAAAACATGATCTAAGACAAATTGATTGAAACCAATGGGTCAAGTCCATTCCAAATCACTTGTGGAACTTGACCAAAGCCTCAATTGGCCAACTAGACCTTGCCCAATTGACCTTAGACATAACATGACCTAGGTCATGTTGAGCCAAAATGAACCCCAAATTGATTGGAAAATAAAGATACCAATCCACTCCATATGACTAACCAAACCTAAAGCTACCCTTGACCTAACCCAAATAGGTCAAATGGGTCAAATAAGTCAACTTGACCCATTTGACCTAAATGAGTCAAATGAGCCAAAACCAAATCTAATCCAAATTGAACCAAACCAAAGGCACCAAAATATTTCAAATGGTCATATGAACTTGACCCAAACCTTGGTTTGACCCAATTTGACCTATTGGTCAACTTGAAGTTGACCCATTTTGACCTAAATGGGTCAACATGAGCCAAACCTATCAAATGGATTCCAAATCCAATGTAACATGGCCAAACTATTTTTCTCATATACCAAACATGCCTTAATTGAAAAAATAGTAAAATAACCTTTTCACCCCTAGGCCATAGAATAAATTTTGGCCTAGCCCCTCGGTATTTTGGTCATACACTCATCACAATCACTTGAGGCTTTCTTAAAAGCTCAAGGGGACTTAGTGATGAGTGGTGCACCCAATGGGTTTAGGTCATCATTTGGCCCATAGACCAAACCCGACAACCTATCACAAAATTCAATTTCAAACTCCCTTCTAAGCTCAATTTTATGCACATGGGAGTTAGCATTCCACTTCTCTGGCCAAATCGACCATGTGCAAAGCTCTAACAGCCTAAATAGCCCACTCCATAGGGTCAATTAGATCAAAACAGCAAGCTCATTATCGATCGTCTGATTTCCATATGGGGAGATATACTTCCCCTAATCCACTAAATTTTTATTCACTCATACTCGACCTAAGAACTCTTAGCAACCACCTTAGAGCTTTCCCAAGGTCCCTAGAGAGGATTTGAATCTTCATTCTTCAATTTTGCATGCAAAATAGAGCTCACCATTTAACTTCTTACACTTGATCCCATCCAAATTCCTCTTGCACTTGATCTAGGGAAGTCAAACTCAAGCATCCATTTGAGTTCCCACAAGGAAGAATCAATTCAATCAAAGCCACAAAGGATTGAAGGAGTTGGTCAATTAATCACTCAACCTCAAGACCTAGGAACTTCACGGCTTCGTCTCCACAGACGAAGCTACCTCATCGATCTCGGCGATGGTGATCACCTCGAAGGTTAGTGATTTTCCAACCACTTAAGAGGTGTTGGTCTTTGTGAAAGGAATTTTCATTGCATGTGAAATCCACCGTTGGATTGGGCTCTATCCTAGAGATGGTGTGGGTTGACTTGGAATCTATGCTAGATCAGACTCGGATCTCCCCTTGGATCATGGACGGTTCACAGTGATCCTCAGGGAAGAACTTGGCTCATCTTAGCCGTCCATCCGCACATTTTAGATGGACGGATGAGATTATTAGGCACGTTTATAAATCCTTTACCCGTTTTATAAACCATTAGTGTATCCTCAGCTGTCCGATCCTTGATCAGACGGTTAAGGAATTTGAATCTTGCATTCTTCAGTTTTGCACAATGCAAAATAGGGGAGCTCACCTCAATTCCCAACTTCTTCTATACTTGATCCCATCCAAATTCTTCTTGCACACTTGATCTGGACCAAGTCGAGCTTTAAGCATCCGTTTGAGTTCCACGGAAGAACTCAATTCAATCAAAAGCAAAAGGATTGAAGAGGAGTTTGTCCACCCATTAATCCACTCAACCTCAGAAAAACTTCGTCTCCACTAGACGAAGCTACCTCATCGATCTCGAGTGACGGTGATCACCTCCGATGAGGTTAGTGATTTTTCAACCACTTAGATTAAGAGGTGTTGGTATTTTGTGAAAAGAATTTTCATTGCATGTGAAATCCACCGTTGGATTGGCCGCTCTATCCCTCTAGATGGTGTGGGTTGAGTCTTGAATGAATCTATGCTATATCAGACTCAGATCTCCCCTTGGATCATGGACGGATCACAGTGATCCTCATGAAAGAACTTGGCTCATCTCAGCCGTCCATCCGTTCATTTTAGATGGACGGGTGAGATTATTAGGCACGTTTATAAATCTTTTATCCATTTTATAAACCATGGGTGTATCCTCAGTCCGATCCTTGATCAGACGGTTAAGAATATTAGTCGTGCCCCAATGATTTGATAACTTAAGTAAAGGGCTCACCGCGTGATGCGTGTAAAGCGCCTTTTTCACGCGCTTGAGAGGAGATTAATTAGGGATTAATAAAATGCTTAAATAATTCCTAATTTACTTAGAGAACTTCAAAAAATCATAACTCCTACAATAAAATTTAGAAAAATAAAAGGAAAAATACCATGGATAGATAATTTCATCTAGAATATTCTAAAAATATTTTAAATAGATTTTGAATTCCCCTTTTCTCTAAATTTAGGTTTCTTTGGGAATATTAATTAGTTAATTATTCTTTAATTAAGCCACCAATTGATCTCAAATTTCTAGGTTCATTTTAGGGGATGACCTTTGCCTCTTAATTTTCTTGAGATTTATTGAGGTCTTTTGGGAGTTGCTAGCTCATTTCCTAATTACCCCTTCATGTAATTAAGGATAATTAAGGTATGATTAGTGGATTTACCCTTTGATTAAGTTTGATTAAGGCTAGATCCAGTGAGTAAGGGTTTTATGGAATAATTTTGGGGCAATTTCCTCTAAGCTATTCCCTAAACCTCCTTTTCTTTCCTTAATCCCCTCTTAATTAAGGATTAATTCATTAATTATCCCTTTAAACAACTTTCAAAAATTCTAAAAATTTTTATAACTTAATTAATCTACCTTGGGTAGATGCTTAGTTTTTAACAGCCTAAGTCTAATTAAGGAAATTAAAACCCCTTTCATGAAGGGGTGTTTTAAAAGTACTTAAGCTAAAACCCCTTAGCTTAATTAACTTTTAATTATGAGCCAAATTGCATTAGGCCTTTTCATTATTAGGTGCATTGCAAATTTAAATACCTTGTGGGTTTTATGTCATCTCATTAGCTCATAATTACTTAGTTAATTTTCTAAGGTAATATAGGTAAGGGTTAATTAAGCCACTTAAATCATACATTAACCTAATTAACGCTTAAAAATGGATTTAATCATCTGAAAATAAAACAAAAAATACAAAATATATGTGAAAATGGATTAGGAACAACAAACTCATCTCACCTTTTCAAAATTAAATCAAACTTCAAATCAAACAAAAATCATTTTTGAAATTCACTTTGATTTATTCTAAATTTTCTTATTCCTTAAGAATGCCTTTAGGATTTAAGTAAAGTGAGTTTGCTCATATGCATTCATTACTTTGGATCTTTCCCAACATGTTAAGTTGTATGCCATATGATTCATGCATTCATAATTTCATATTTCAAAATTTTAAAACAAAAATTGTTTACTTTATGTCAAATATGCATGTGTTGGCTAAAGTAAAATATGAGTGGCTATTATCACTACTAAACCAAAAGTATTTTCAAAATTGTAAATGAGACATCAAATTTTAAAGTGTGTTATTCTTATACTTTAATTATAATCTTGCATGTGATAGATTATAAAGTAATGTTTAGTGTAGCCTTTCCTTCCTTTCTTATGTTAGCATAGTTTTGAATAGAGTTGGTAAGATGTAGGGTTCATTTAAAAAGAACTCAACACTTACTTAATTCTATATCATATTCATCCCTATGACATCATCTAAAGTATTATAATACTTGTATGAATAAATTGCATAAACAAAAATAAAACTATTAAACAACTTTTGCATATTCCTTTTCCATTTCATTTCTTTTATATGCATGTTTTGTACTTAAAAAAGTGGTATATTAGTCATATAGGTTCGAGGCTTTAAATAGCCTTAAGTAGCTCTTGTACCTTACACCTCTGGTTAATAATGACGCTGTACTCACTTATGCCTTTCTTACTTTCATGTATGTATTTGAAATTTTGGATAAGAAAAATCTTTTCTACTTAAGAAAAATCATGCACATTCAACTTCTAAATTTTCTTAAATATATTATTTAGCATGCATCATAAAGTGTGTTAACTATTCTCATTTGCATGTATAGATATACTTAGGGTCCATCCATATGCATGTTATATATGTTGGGAAAGAAATAAAGTAATGTGTGTTATGTGAATTTTGATTCATTTTATTTAATCTTAAAATATCTTTTTTTAATAGGTTTGTTTAGACTTTGTCTAAACTTAGGAATAATTAAAAGATATGATCAAAATATTCACCTAAATGAAATTAAAATGTGAACTTGCCTTAGAAATTACTTAAGGATTAGGGAAGGAAAGAGAAGTTATCTTCTCTTTCCCTCTCTTCATAACTTAGTAATTATTTGTAGGTTTCACTTAAACCAAATTAAAACATGAAATAAAAATAACCCAGAATACCTAAACAATTTAAATAAAATCCTCTTCTAAGTTGAACATGTTCTTCATACTTAGAGAACTTGAACCTAAAGTCCTAAGCTAAGCATGTCACATAAACCTTCAAAGCGCACACATTAGCCTTAGTCACCACTTCTAGCTTTAGGTTAGGTTGATGCATTGTTTCATATTATATTTTATTTTATGATGAATGTTTTAGACTGGATGTTAGGGTGTATGCTCGTAGAATGAATGGTAGGATGTGCTTTGTTTAACTATTCTTTTTCGTTGGGGATTGTGCTTAAGAGGCGCTATCATAAATAAAAATAGAAATGCTTCTTGCTTGTACGTGTTTATACCCCTTAGCATAATCCATAGGCCAAATGGACTTAGTCACCCATGTGTGGGGTTATAAGTCCAATATACATGCATGGGATTTGGGTGGTGTGATTTGACTAACCTTTATTTTGCGTGTTAGTTAGATTTATACTTTTCTTTTCATAAAAATTTATATTTGATTTTAAAATGATTTGTTATGGGGGATTAGGATGAGCATTGGTCATAAGATCCTATCTTATGCACCATGTGAAACCTTGGAGCATCCACCTTCCAACCATCCAAAGGAGGAACCAAAGAAGAAAGGAAGAAAGAAGAAGAAGAAAGAAAGAAGAAAAAAGAAAGAAGAATAAAGCTTGAAGACCCCCATAATAATGAATTCCTTTGCTTAAATTGTAATTTAATTCATTTATAATCCGGGTCATATAAGGGTAGAGCTCGCCTACCCATATTTGATATTTTTGGATTTGTGCGATGGTGCCCGACCACAAACGACCATTGATTCTTCTTGAGATTAGCTTTATAAATTATTTGATGATTTATTTAGCTTTTACATTAAGTGGCATGCTTTTCCTAGTTTCTTCCTTGCTTTATGTATGGACTGGATGTGGATTAGGCTCTTTAGGAAAAAATAAATCTTTTACCCAACTTAGTAATTCAAATTAAAATTAAACAACTCATAACCTCACCTAAAGCTTAAGATTAAAATAAAGATAAAATAATTAGCAACTCCTTAGCTAGATGAGCATTTCTTTATAAAATTATGCACAAATGCATCTTATTTCACTCTTGATTGGAGGGCTTCCACCTTTGTCAGAAAACCCGGCTTGACCTTTAAGGGTTGTGGTGAAAACTCACCTCCTACCTTCTCGGTGATTTTGGCCAATAATCTACTTTCTCATGCATTAGTCATAAAAATCATATTAGCTTGAGTCAAAATGATTGTCCAAAAATGAAATAAAATGAAATTTAAAATGCATTAAATTTAGGTCATTTGAAGCATACCATTTACATGATCTAGTCTCTTTAGGGAGTGAGTTTAAGGACTTAGTCTCTTTCTAAATAAAAATAGTCTAGCTATCTTGCATAAGCATAAAGACTTGCCTATATATATTTAAAATCGTAGGAGAAATTAGTTGGCGGCCACCCCCAGGCAGTTGTAAGTCCAAGCTGTTGGGTGATTTTTCTTTTCTTGTGGGGGCAAATCAATCACCCATTTTTTACCTTAGATTTAGGTTGTGCTTCCGGTCCTCGTCGAAGCTCCCTAGATTTAAGTTCTGAGGTTGCTTCTCCCTTTTGTGGGCCATAAGCATAATTCCTCACCTCCTAGGTATTTCCTTAATCTTGTGTTAAGGAATATTAAGTCCTAAAATTCTAATGAAAAATACAACTCAAATAAACTAAATCAATTTCCAAAATATAAATCTCAATTTTATAATAGTTTGAGATACTCGATAGGTTTCCTAGCATCGTGAGCATCTCCTACTTATTTCTCATTTTGGCTTCGATAATAACTCCCTCTTTTGATCAATTCCATTTGATCTTCAAAATATAAACCAATCGATTAATAGTCCTTCCCTATTGAAATATTCAGAGACAACGATCATTTACCTTAATTGAGAGTTTTTCTAAGGGATCACATCCCTTAGGATGTAATTAGCTATGGGGGCTTGCCACTGTAGGGAACTTAACGAAGCCAGTTTAAAATAAACCTTGCTTTACTTTTTCATATAAAGCAGGGGAAGAATCTCTAGTACATATACAAACCCATCGTCCTTAGGAATCCTTATTAAGGTGATTGGTTCCATTAAAGGATAGTGACTTATATCTTCTGAGATAGTACACTATACCTTGATGACGTATCCGATCACCTGAATAAGTACATCTATGGATCTGTATGGCATCTTACCAAGATGAATTTCTATAAAGTCTCTTCTTTCTTTTCTCCACAGATTTGAAAGGCGACTCCCCAATAGGATTTTATTCACCACACCCACTAACAAAAAGGAGTGTTATTGGCCAAAAAATTTTATTGGCTCCAACAAATATTACCTCCTTACCAGTTGAGCCATTTGCGCTTGGTAGGCATGATGCTGAGGCTTCCTCATATGGAGGTAAGTTAAATAGAAGATAGCGAATAAGAATGAATGTTGAGCTACGAGCTCAACAACGGTTGCCTGAACCACCAATCACACAACTAAAGCTACGAGCGAATGTTTCTACACAATAAATTTAAAATCAGGGTCAAGAGGAATAGCTCCACTGGCAAAATCAAACAATCATTTTGTAATCAGCAATGACAAGCTTTAACCCCTCAGAAGAAGTAGCTTGAGACTCTGTCCGCCAGAGTACACAGAGTGTTGAAGGTTGTCAAAGAAAATGACCGTATGAAGAAGACATGTCAGGGGTCAATCATCAGAGAAGCTGAGAAAGCTCTAATGGGGAAGCTGTCTTCAGTATTAATAAATACTAAAGGCATTATAGCGACCATTGTGGTGAGCATCGGGGCGTGACACTTGGACCACATGTCTAGGAATCCGCCATCGAAAGGTCCCGACATAAGGGAAAACAAATCTGGAGGCCAAAGCTCCAAGAAGAAATAATTATGGAAAACAACAAGGGTGTGACATCTGGATTGTATTCTCGGAGATCTGCCATTGATAGGGCTCAACAGGAATGGGTTCCAAAAAAGAAAATTACTATTAGTGAGTCAATGGATGGTCGACACCTTAGACAATCCTCAAGGGAATCCCATCACCAAGTAGCTCCATCTCCTCAGGAGGTAGTCGACTTTGATCGAAGCCCTCCAATTAAAGAAATGCATGCAACGAGAGATCCATTGACGACGCTCAAAGTGAGGCTACAAGAAGAAGGTGAACATGATGATGATGATGTGAGACCATGGGAATAGAAGTGGCCTACATGGTAGGTCAAGATGATGATCACGATACTCTATAATCAACGCGTTGGCTTACCATCTTACCTCCACTTCCGAAAGAGGAAGAAATAGCACTTAATTCCTTCCTTAGATGATGAGCAAGAGAAGAATCGAAGGGAGGAGAATCCACATATCGATACAACCATGATAACCCAAACACAAAGGTATATACAACGCCGATGAGGGCAAAAGATAATGAGAATGTGATAACACAACGAAGAAATGATGGCACAAATAAATTTGATGATGCAAATAATGCAGAGGAATGTTGCAGTGGCACCAGCACTAGCTCCCATTCCTACTTCTAATCTCCAGGTCGTTAATGCAATACTTATAAACCCATCTACTGAACTAGCACCCCAAACTTCAGGAGCACATAGTGCTCATGATGGGAGGAATGAAGTTAATCAATTGACATCCCAGCCAACACCCCAGAACTTGGCCAACATATCTGAACATGTGACTGTCGCTCAACTAGAGACAATTTTGAATGAGAAGATCAAAGATGTCAATGCTGCAGAGTAGGCCAAAAAATTGGTAAATAAAGGTCATCCATACCGAGTAGAGTACGACCAGGTGCCATACCCCAAAGGTTATTCGATGCCAAAATTTAATACTTTTGATGGCAATGGTAATCCCAAACAACACCTAGCACAGTTTAAAGTGATGTGTGGCAATACTGGAGAAAATGATGCATTGCTATTTCATTAGTTTGTCAGCAGTCTGACATCAACTTCTTTTGAAAAGTATGTTGAATTGTCGAATGACTTGGTCAAGACTTTTATCGAGTTAGAGACTATGTTTGTCAAGCGATTCACCAGCGTAATCAAAAAGATAACTATTGCTGACCTTGCCTTAGAGAAGAGAAGAAAGGACTAGTCGGTAACTAAATATATTACACGCTGGTGTAATATGAGCATGACGTGTGAACAATAACTAGAGAAAGAGCATGCGATCTAGTTGTTGATAGGAAATATTGATGATATGATGGAACCATATATGTGCATGGCTAAGTCAAGCGAGCCAGTAGAATTAAATAGACGATGATCACAATGTTATTTCGATCAAATGCCGAAATAATTTCGGTCACAATTAAAGTCATTCAAATATCATCCATAGGCAAGGTAAGTTACATTAATATGCTAAATATGATAATATTAGTTAAGGGGAGCCTTTGTATGATCGATTTAATTGACAAAATATGGTTGTCGATACCGCATCGTGTTCATGGACTTAGAAATTAAATATATATATATATATATATATATATATATATATATATATATATATATATATATAGCATATATATATATATATATATATATATATATATATATATATATAAATTATATAATTATTTATCAAGATAAATTAAATAGGATTAGTATTATTACAGTAAAAAAAATCACGTTAGATCTAGTTAAATTTCGGATTAAAGTCATATAAAGTTAATTAATTAATTGAATAAATATGTATTATAATGTGAAATATATATATATATATATATATATATATATATATATATATATATATATATATATATATATATATGCAAGACTTAATAGTTGTTAATATTATATAGTAATTAAACTAAGTTAATTACAGCTAGTATATGACCTCAGAGTTATAATCAAAATGTGAAAAAAAATTTTAAATTTGATATAATTATATTAAAGAAAAAATTTAATGTATATATATATCTAAAATTATTAGCTAATTATTCTATATTCATAATTAAATTAAACTTTGTTTTATTTGTTGTAGTTAAACTTTTGTAAACATATTTCCAATTTATGTATATTCATAATTTATAAATTTCAAAATTGCTGGGATAAGTGGATTTACTCTTGAACAATGAGAGGTTGGTGGGATTTTACATACATACATACATATATATATATATATATATATATATATATATATATATATCTCTGCCAGCATTTTGAAATATTAAAAAAAAAGTTTAAATCAAAATTTTGAATCCTCGTTCTATCGAAATCCCGTGAATTCTGCCGAGGTTTGGCGCTGTTTATCATGCTGTCTGATCTGTCCATCCATGGGATATTTAATAATAATAATAATAATAATAATAATAATAATATAATAATAATAATAATAATAATAATAATAATAATCAACTCAAAAGCCACCCAACACTCTTGAAATAGGGATTCTAGCATTTTTTTTTAGATATTATTTTGGCAATTTTTTTAAACTAAATATGATTAGATGTTTAATTAGATAATTAAGTATTATTAAAAAATTAAGAATAGATATAGTAATTAGCGGCGTGGCCACCACATCATCGGCATTGCTATATACGTTAAGTCACGGCGTCGCCCTAATTGGTGAGCAATTAATTTTTTTTTGTGATTTATGTGAGATGAGTATCGTCGCGGTTTAGGCTATGAAAGAGAACGTATATAGAGTTCCATCATCAAACAAATCTTAGTTCTTCAATTTTTGTTCTTCTAAAAAGTAGAGAGTAATAAACTTACTTTAAAAACAAAGAAAAAAAAATACAATTTAAACTTGAAATGATTCGTGACCGCATCAAGTTGGTAATAGTTTAATGGATGACAATCATATGAAGTTAACAAATTCATTTAAATGGACAAATAATAAAAGTTCATTATGACATAACCAAATTTAGGTATGACTCTCAAGTTTGTAATGAAACAAATAAATAAAACGTAGTACAGACACAAAAGTATAATGTCCTAAACATCTAACGCCTCCTGTCTAGAATCGCACCACTCCGTGTATGCGTTGTCGTGGGATGGAAGATCACGATGAGTGGCCTCTCAAGATCCGGGATTAGCGTCATATCATTTGGAAGATATGGTGCTCATGTCATATGACGATATGAAAAGGACGGATCGGATATGTAGAAGGACCGGATCGGCGGAGATATTGGCGCTCGGTCATGTGTGACACCAGCACCGTGTAATATGTCACAATATGTACATGCTCATCAGTCTGCATATCGCTCGTATATCAACACATCCACTGGGTGATCATCCAGCCGTATGGTGAAAGATATCTAGTCAGCGATATGCTCGCTGAAAAAAGTATGTAAAATTAGCAACATAAATATTGAATTGAGATGAATACTTATATCGGGACTTACATAAATACGTTTCAACCTTTCGGCGTAAGTGGTGGGAGGATCTGTGGCTGACGATATCTGAGAAGCCGATCACGAATCGACATGTCTTGGTGATAGGCTTCTGTCCACATCATCATTTAGGCCCTCGACGAGGCAATCCCACTCTCCCAGCGGGATGTGTGGTGATAATCCAATCGACTAATCGACCATCGACCCTTTTGAAACTAGGGTCAATCACTTTAGAATAAAAAAGGCCTCTATCTGGTAAATGCCACTCAACCCTCTTCCGGTGATAAGAGGACTCATCTAACCATATGTCGAGAGCATTGAGCATGTATCGATGATGTGTTGATTCTCTCTCTTGCTCTCCCAAATCACTGCATATATAGTAATGTTAAAACATAATCAGCATTCTGATATTTTGAACTAAAGTGTTATCTACTGGATCCAACCGTATGCTTCTTCTTTAACATTTTTAATATCTAACATTAACGGTTGGTATATCATCGTATTATCATATATATTTTTTTGGCAGAAACTCAACATCGAATCCCCAACTGCGTGCGACCTTTTTAAAATTTTCATACAAATGACGCAAACAATACATGTGCTGAAAAAATCTCTTTGCATCCCGTAACAGTCGGATGTTTATCGGTGTATGCAAATCCGTCCAGACACTACGGGCAACACATCAAATGCGTTCCTGGAGTGCTTGTGTAATGAAATCGTATGGTTAGCGGTATATCTATCGACCTTATCGATCGGTGATGTGGATGCAATATTAACATCTTCCACTTCGACATACAACACCAACATTTGACGGGAAGCTTCGTCAAGTGTAACTTTACAAACGTCATCGTCAGATATTACAGACGTTATAAATCATACCCGGATAACAACTGTTAGAGGCGGCTGTGGCGCCTGGATCAATGTGCAAGATTCTCATAATTTGTTGCTTCAATAAGTCGTGACACAAACCTTAACTGACGATTACCTCCCACGTAACTTGGGTGACGTTCATCGATACTTAGTTTGCCTCCATAGAAAAGGATCGATTGAAACAAATTCTCTTCATTCTTGCCAAACAAACTATATACACTTAACACATGCATATGCGAAACATACAACTCAAATCCCAAACAAAAGTCTAAAAGTACTACTCAAATTCCTACCATACATACTCTATTACTTTATAAATTGATATAGAAATAGGGATTTACTGAAGTTTACAAATAACGACGGATGTACAAAAAACATCAAATCCCACAAACTTCCCCAATAAAATGGAGCCAGGTCGTAGGAAGCTAATGTTGGCTTCAAACCCCGTATATGAGTGGAAAGTGTCAACGCCAGCGGTATGCAAGAAAATCAAGTTTACTTGAATACAGGAGGCGACAATCAGAGGGTTGGAGATACGACGGGTGGAAGCTCGATGTTGCGAGAACGACGTCGGACGGGATGTTACGCCGAGCTCGAGTCGCGGAGGAATCGCGAATAGCGGTCGAACTCAAGGACCTCGACCGTCGGCCCTATGTTCGGGGCCAGTGGCCCAATTAGTGGGCGACTAGCTTGACTTTCAGCGATACATGCGTCAGTCGGCGTGGTGTAATCCCAACTATGAGCCTTATCTATTCTTAAATTTTTTTAATATACTTAATTAACCTAATTTCTACTTAATTTAAAAAAATTGCCTATTATTTTTCTCCTCGCGAGCTTCACCTCGCAGCTCAAAGCCCGCAACTCAGCTGCTCCGCTCCTGAGATCTCCTGCCTAACTTCACACTCTCCATACGTCGCAGCTCCCACAACCATCTCTCCCTCTCCACTTCCGGTGAGCCTTCTTCTTTCTCTCTATCCTCTCTCAGGTTCACCAAAAATAAAACAAAAAAAGCAATTTTTTAAAAATAAGTATCATTAGAATGCTAATTAGGTAATTAAGTATGATTAAAAAATTTGAAATAGTGCCATTATTTAAATTACTGGGCATTCCTTGTCACGTCATCTGTGACGGTCTTAATATTGAAATGTCAGTCGCCACTTAATGAGAGACTGGCTTCGCATTACCTCCACCTCACCGACTCTGGTTCCTTCTTCCTTTTTTCCAAACCGCCAACCAACTTCAAATTGCATGCAAACTCTCGTCCAGAACATCTCGCCGGCCAACCTTTCTGTTCTTCCCACCTCCAGCCGACCTGTCCTCCTACCCATCCTACCCATCCATTATCTAAGTCCACTCCCCTCTCTCTAAAAGAAAGAAACTTTTTTCTTCTTTTCTTTTCCAAACTTAGCTCCACCAATCTCTTCCTCTCTCTCTCTCTTTCTCTCGCTAAAAAAAAAGAAAAGAAACTTTTTTTTCCAAACTGAGCTCCAGCACTCTCTCTCTCTCTCTCAACCGAGAGATCTTTTCTTTTAATTTGACTGTTCTGTCTCTCTCTCTCTACATAAAACCAAAACCAAAAAGAAAGAGTTTCTCTCTCTTCTCTCTCTCTCTCTCTCTCTCTATCTTTTCGGTTTTACATAAAGTTACAAAATTTTATTTTATTTTTGTTCTTTTCTCACAGCCATCTACTTCTTCCTCTCACTCTCTCTCTCTCTCTCTCTCTCTCTCTCTCTCTCTTTCTCTTTTCAGTTTACATAAAGTTACAAAAATTTATTTTATTTTGTTCTTTTCTCACAGTCTACTTCCTCCTCTCTCTCTCTCTCTCTCTCTACTTATCTCTCATTTCACGTGACATACAGAGAGCACAAGCAGCAAAATCAAAACAGTGAATATATATATATATATATATATATATATATATATATATATTCGTCACCACCTCACTTGCAAATGTAGAATAAAATATATATGAATATACAAAATATATTATATTTGATTTTATGCAGATGTTCGAAGAGCCTATGTGCGTCTTTTTTTAGGCAGGTAGTTGAGAATTTAGGATCGTGATGTTTCAAAATATCACTCATATACATCTTTTTAGACAAGTGGGTAGATCTAATTTTGATAGAATTCCTCCTAAGAAGAGGTGCTACTGAAATTTTGTCAAAAAATTTTGAACTTATTGAGACAATTAAATAATACCTTAAGTGATTAAGTGGTCTAAATGAAATTTAAAAATAAATGAAAAGGTAGTTAAATATTATAATGAAGATGCCAACTAAAGACAAATGTAAATGAAAATCTTATAAGGTGTTTTAAAAAAAAAAAGATAAGAAGAAGAAAAGGAATAAAAGGAAAAAAAGGAATGAATGTACCTATTACCAAACACTTGAATGAGCTTCTCTAAATCTTCAAAGCAATCAAATAAGAAGTAAATTATAAATGTGAGGGATGGTCAAAATGAATTCTCATCCCATTCTATTTATAATGAAGAGAAAGAATCTCCCTGTGGGGCTCACCTCACTAAAAACAATGATAAGGGGATAAACGAAAAGGGGGAGAATCATTTTGCAAAGTACATGAAAAGATATATTTCTCATTCATCTCAAGATAGTCTAAAGCTTAAACCTCAAAATATGTGCAATAAGTTATAAGGGGCAGCATTATATGCATATATATCGAGACAATTTTATGAGTGCATGCAATTAAAGATCGCAGGTTAATTAAGCGCATATTTTAAAGAAAATTTGCATTCATAATCAATGTATTGAAATATGTGCTCATAGTCAAAATATGCAAGTGAAATGAATATTGTACAATCACAAGATGAATACATTTCCTAACTTATGGCATTTAAATGCACACAAATAACTAAAGAGATAAGCCTTACACACATTACGAGGCATTCAAATTTTTACTTCCTTCTTCAAGATTTATGTTTATAATGAGATGATATAAATTCAAATACTTTGAGAAGTGTGTAAGTACTCTCAAGTGACTTACACGTCTCACGAGAAGCATCTTTAGCATAGCCTCAATTGCCTCGTAAAATGTGTAAATTCCATAAACTATACAAAATTCAATAAATTTGAAAACAAATCTACATGAGCCGCTTTATATATGGTGAAGCCTTAAGTCTCACTTAATCAAATCAATCCTTCTTGCAAAATAAGAGTTGATAGGATTGATTTTAAATCAAATGGTCAATCACCAAGAAGAGAATTTGATCGATGATGGCTGTGTTGAATAAAGATTTCAACCTGGAGGGGATATTCATCATCAAAATGTGCTTGCAAGTTCAAATCAAATTAACCAAAATCAAGTATCAATACAAATATAAAATCAAATAAATTACTATGTTCTAAAAATGTTTAAATGAAATTCAATTTCTAAAAAACTTAAAGTAAAATCTAATCTAATCCACCTTCTGCAACTATTTGTCGGAGGTGACAAATTAAGAAAAACTCTAGCTCACAAAGGAGTCAATGTCAAATCAAGTACATAATTATGTTCACTCTCAATCAATCTCATGCTAGCTGTCGTGTTCTCTAAGCTGCATTGGCTTTGAGCTCCTATGATCTCTTACGACCAAAGTCCTCGAGTGCTTCCTGCCAAATGACACCATTATATTACAGTCACGACTGTAGCCCTTATGCTCCTCAATGACTCTGTACCTTGAGTTGTGAATTCTAGAGTGCACTTGATAGGGCAAAAAACCCTTTGTCAACTAAGGTGGATTTAAGCTTGTTACCTTAACAAACACCACCCCAAGTCTACAAAGTTCTCTTGGATGATGCAACTCATGGTTGCTAACAAGGATCCTTCTGTTAGGTTTGGTCAACTACCTCCTCCTCTAAGTAGACTTGACGGGATAATATGGGATCTAGATCACGCGTCATCGTTCCCCTAACCATCCACTTTAAGTTAAACATAATGAATTTCATAAATTCTAAATTTTAAAACTCCACATGCTGATACTATACGCTATACATTTAGTGACCAAACGCAGCCTTAATCGAAAGTTCTCTCTCAACATTGAGAGGGGTAATTGCTTGTAGGTGCTTACGCTATATAAAACACGGAACCATATCTAAAGTCGCCATAAAATGAGAACAAAATCTATGGGTAGTGTCTTATCTACTATTCTATCCATCTTGAAAATTTTCGACATAAATTAAACTCTTTTCATTGAGAGAGAGGAATTTTCGAGCCCACATGAATCATTGGAAAGCAGTAAAACGGGTTATGTGGTATTTGAAGAGAACAAAAGACTTTATGCTCACATATCGTAGATCAGATCATTTGGAGATCATGGGGTACTCCAATTCTGATTTTGTTGGTTGCCTCGATAGTAAAAGATCCACTTCAGGTTATATTTTCTTATTAGCTGGATGAGCTATATCTTGAAAAAGTGTTAAACAATTACTTATAACTTCTTCCACTATGAAAGAAGAATTTATAGCTTATTATGAGACATCAATCATAGAATATGACTATGAAATTTTATCACTATGCTAAATATTTTTGATGGAATAGAGAGACCATTAAAAATAAATTATGATAATAGAGCCGTTGAGTTGTATTCAAAGAACAACAGGAGTTCGTCAAAATAAAAGCATATTGACATAAAATTTTTTGTTGTTGAAGAAAGAGTTCAGAGTTCTCAAGTATATTGACATATTAAATTTTATGATTGTGGATCCATTTATGAAGGTTTATCACCTAAAGTATTTCATGAGCATGTGGCTCCATTGAGTGATTTACTTTGATGATATGCTTGTATAGTGAGAGTTTGTTTATAATGTTTAATGATTATAAATATATTTTTCTGATCAGAATAAAGTATTATTATTATCTTATAGTGGAAAACTCTGAAATAAAGTTATGTAGTTTCAATTACAA
This sequence comes from Cymbidium sinense, assembly GCA_021442155.1. NCBI lineage: Eukaryota > Viridiplantae > Streptophyta > Magnoliopsida > Asparagales > Orchidaceae > Cymbidium > Cymbidium sinense. The sequence continues at coordinate 12,553,871 of CM038233.1, read as the reverse complement.
TTTAGCATAAATAAATGAAACTATATTTATAACTCTTTTGAGTTATAATATAGGACCAGTTAGAAATAGATATGATATATGATCACATTACATAGAATTTTTATGCTACACATTCATACTTGATCTATGTCGTTAATCATATTGATTTAGTGATCACTGATGGGTCTTGTTATAGAAAAATTATAATAAAGATCATTTTGATTATATGTCAATATTATTAATGGACTAGATTGTCTAAAGATATTCTTCTTTGAAGATAATAAATATTGAGCTCTTAAAGTATTTAATAATGTATAATTGTCAAGCAATATATATGTGGCCCAAGTGGGAGATTGTTGAGAGTTTTGAATGTGGGCTCACATATTAATTTAATTATATATTATGCGCTATATTATGTTTAAGCCTATTAATTTGTGATCAAATAAAGATTAATTAATTTTAGACTTTTGAGACATCTTATTAATTTTGTATGGAATTATCATGTGTAGAGACCTGGTATTTTATTTTATTTTAATGATGAAGAAATAAAAATGCACTCAAGTATAAATAAGGTCATGGTCCGTATTCTAAAGTGTGAGATTCTCATTTTACTCATATTTCTCGAGTGAAAAGAATACTCTCTCTCTCCCTCTCTCAGGAACACCCCTTTAGAGGTGGAAGGCTAAAATTCTGCATTAAATCTTTCATGGATTCAGGTATGCTTCCTATTAAATCTTGATGATTTGATATGAGATATGGGCTTGATAAATTTATTTTTTTTATCTTTATAATATTTACTTTACTCTTATAATTGAAAAAATTATTCAATATATCCTATATAATTGAAAATTACAGACTTTTACGATATAATTAATATTTAGAAATTGTCAAACAAATTACTATAATATTGAATCTTAAAAAAATATAATGGATCTATTTAATCTGATATCAAGTAATTATGAAGTTGTAATAAATATGTTCTTCAATTAAATTGATGGGGCATCAAGTGGTGCTAAGTTTATAGAAAATGATATTGATGATCTTAATTGATAGCAATATTTAAGAAATTATTAAAGTAATTAATCCAATTAATAATATTTTTTATTGTGATTTTGGTTGAACATATATAAGGCATGTAAAGAGGATAAGAAGACTTTTGAAAGATATTTGAGATATGAAATAGGCATTATCATTCGTTGTGATCATCATCATAAAGCTTAAATCATGTATTGAAACTTTATGTTATAATTTATGTTATATATTATTGTGCTTTTATATTTTATATCTTTTTTGAGTTTTATATTATATATATTTTTTGGACTTATATGTATTGGGATATTCTTATGTTATGGCCCATGAAGTGATTCATAGTAATAGATATGATATTTTGGGTAGGTATGAAAGGAATGGTAGATTTGATAATCGGTGGTGGTAGGTGTAGTTATGATGATAGTAGGTTTGAGTTTAAAGTTATGTTTGAGTATTCTTAACTCTCTCTCTCTCTCTCTCTCAATCCTATAAATAAAGATGCTCTTGTAATGCTTGACATTTGGATTTAAAATAAAAATTATCTTCTTAAATTCCTTTTATTATTCTTTTGTGTGATTTTCTCCCGAGTGATGGACTACTTAAGTCGTAAGCTCTGATCTTAGAAAGACTTTAAGGAAGGAACATGATCTTCACAATAACGATGTTTATATAGGTCGATTTCAACTTATCCCTGCTTTGCTATTCGTTATTTTAAATTCGCTACATTTTCGATTGTTAATAACTTTTCAATTATTTCTTTTCTAATAAGATTGGATCTCTAGTGTAATATAACTTTAATAAGAATCTTTTCAACTTCATTAAATTCATAATATTGTGAATGTGATCAATAGTTGTGTGCATTGATTATTACTCTTTTGTGAGGATTTAAGAATTATTTGTATAATAAATTTCATATCATAAAAATCACTCTCATCTTATATCATGTAGATAGTTGAATTATTGAATTAATCAAGCTAAATTGTTTAGATGATGAGATTACTAGTCAAAATAAGTAGAATGATTATGATACATAACTATAAGATCAAAATTACTCGATATCTCCTCTAAAAAAAATCATGCCAGAACATCTTGACTAAATGTTTAAATGATCGAAGTTTTTTATCGTACATTAATTCACTATGAGTAGATAGTAGGAGTCGAATCCGCTTCTTCTCCATGGCAATGAGAAAATTTATCATTCTACTATATTTTGCGTAGAATGTTGGCCAGTAAAAGATAAGCATAAAATTAAGTTAGGTGTTGCAGAGGAGGATGCTCACGTGGATGAGTGGCTTTACTCTTAGAGATAAAATGTGAAATGAATATATTAGGAAAAGGTTGGAGTAGCTCCAAAGTGATAGATACAATTAGAGAGAGTCATCTTAGATGATTTGACCATATAAAACATTTGTCTCGATAATCCGGTTAAGACAAGAAATGTATCAGATGAGTCTTATGTTGAGAAAAGTAGAAGTTGATCCAAAAAGAATTTGTTATGATGTATAAAAAATGATCTTCGTTTATTAGAATGAAATAAGAATTTAACATTGAAAGGGCACAATAGAGAAAAATGATTAATGTAGCAGACCTCATATAGTAGGATAAAGACTTATTGTTGTTGTTATTGTATTGTTATATGTGTAGCAGATAATAAGTAAGATTTAAATTATAGATATATATTACTGAGAGATTTAATACAAAAGACATTAATTAATTATAAAAAATAAATAAATAAATTTAAAAATAAGAAAACAAGTCTAAATAGTTAGAAAAACTTAAATTTGAAGTAAACATATATTCATTAATTCAAATGTTAATTATTCTAATTAAGTATGGTATAAGTTATCTAAATATTTAATTAACTAACCATCAGTCAATTAATTAATAATATTAGCCGTATAGTGATAATGATAACTTAACAGTATAAGAACCGAAATAAGTTATTTAAACTAAATAATTAATTATGTAAAATGATCTTTGATCCAGTGGTAAGGGAATGATATTTATATAAAATCAAAAAATCGAGCATAAATATTATGATTTTTTTATTTAATAATTAAACAATTTTATTTTTTAATATCTATGCTTATACTTAAAAATTAAAAATAATAGATAAATAGAATAATGTTTAAGATTAATTTTTAAATTTACAGCTAATTATTTTAATTTTTCATTTTTTAAATTTCTTGGGTAAATTTTCAGGATCCATAAAATCATAATCACCAGTGCACGAATCGTGATGCATATACGGAGGAATAAGATAAAACATCATAAACCATAAAAGTAGAAACTAAAAAACGGCTAAACCCTATATATTGCCAATTATATCTCCTCAAAACCCTCTCTTTCTGCCATGTGAGGAAATAGAAGAAGGGCAGAGCGGAGAGAACACGGCGAGAGAAGCGGTAGAGCGGGCGCGAAGCTGCCGGCCCCTAAACCCACAAAGTCGCTCTCCTCTGCTACTCTCTCTTCCAATATATTGGATCACTATCCATTCTTCGAAGGATCTTTAGTAAACATTGTCTTCTGCGGATCGATCGAGATGGCGGTGGCGGCAACGGATGAAGTGGTGATGTTGACGGCGGAGGCGCAATCGGAGATGCAGCGTAAGAATGAGATCTACCTGGCGAGAAGGCAGAATAATGGAGTCCCCGGCTCTTTGGAGGAATTGCGTCTCGATTACCTAAACCGCGGTTGCTCGGGCGCGAGCACCGTGGTGTCGGAGGGCGGCGTGGGGGTTGTAGAAGCGACAAATGCCGCTCTGGAGAATAGATCGGTGGTTGGGGAGTTTTATGAGCATGGCTTCGATCCGGAATTCAGCTTCAGGGTTAGATTCCGGAAAATTGTGAGTTGGATTGTGGTTCGATAATTTTGTATAAATTTTGTTTCCTTTGGCAATTTTTGTTCGCGATTCAGAAATTGTGTTTTCATGTGGTTCAATCTCCACTCCCCATATTTGTCCGGAGAACCTCGTGTAGTCTTTCTCGTTTTTTTTCCCAATATTTTGGTGGTCATTGGGAAGTTAATTTAGTTAAATGCGTAGGTTTTGTAGCTGATGATTTGGATGCTTAACTTGTTTTTTCTTCATAAAAATGCGAAGTGAGTTTTTAGTTTTGTATATTTTCTATGGCTTCCGTTCTTTGGTGGATTTTTGGTTCCTTGTGTGTTGTGATTATGGAGTGTTTCATAAATTGAGTCTTATGTTTTCATGCATCAACTATGAAACGTTTATGTATGATGAAAAAGATGATTTTTGGCAGGGCGCTGGTTTGGAAAATTTGGGAAACACTTGTTATCTGAATTCAGTTCTCCAGTGCTTAACTTATACGGAACCTTTTGTAGCATATTTACTGAGTGAGAACCACAAATCTACTTGTAAGTTTCTGCTTATCCCGTTTTGGTTAGTATTATTTTGACATACTGGCTGTAACACTGTATATTGTTTTGCATAATATATAGTTATCGCATATAAATTTTGTTTCAAGCTCAAAGCAAGTACTTCGGCGAGCTAAGCTTCTTTTACACATGTATTCAAAGTTCAAACCTACTTGTAGTAATTGCAAGCATTTGATTAAGTTTGTTTTATGTATCTCTACTAATGCACATATTGTTTAGGAACTTATAATGAAAATATGGAATCAAGCAATTGTTATTGCTCTATCTTGCATGCTAGTTGGAAGGCATAATGTGAATTTAATGATTAACACATTTTATCAGTGTGTACAACTCGACCTCAATGCAGTATGCATTTTGAGGACCTTAAAATGACAATGTGGGGAATAGAGTTATACTACCATCAATTTAGAAGGATAATCAATATCCTCATGCAACTTTAAACATCTATCATAAAGTTTAAATGGCTAAATAGATGTATGTTCGAACAACATGTACAAATTAGGGGATAATTGAGTCAAGACTTTTGAGCTGACCCAAGCTCTCGATGAATAATTTGTGAACTAAGCTTGATGGGCTAACAAGATAAATTTAGGTTAGCCATGGCTTGACTCGTTAGCTCCGAGCTTGCTTGGTTAAAAAAATTAATAGAAAATACATTTTAAAAGTATTAGAATTCAGAAATTTAAGTATGAAGTTGTTAACAATATTTAGAAATTTTATTTATTATGTCAAGTGATTTCTTAATATTTATCCTCTAATTTCTCATTTTTTTGTCATTTTATTACAACATTATTTAAAATTAAATCATTTTTTCTTTCATAATAAATGAGCCATAAATTCATAGATTTCAGCTCAAGCTCAAACTAGATTAGGTAATCAAACTTAACCTCAAGTTTTAATTGGTGGTAGTTCAAGCTTGGTTTGACTCGTTTATATATATATATATATATATATATATATAATGTACTAAATTCATGTCGGTTATCGATTATACATCGTGACAAAACTCTTGAACTCGGGATGAGCGGGGAAACCATCCATTCCAAAAAAGAATTATGTTTTTATGCTAGAAATGGACTTTATGATTTTTAAAGTCACAATAATCCTATCAAAGTCGATGGCTTTATTGAAATTAACAAATTATGCTTCTTAGATCATATTTAGGGATATTGTATTTTTTAATCTTTTCTCATTCTCCTATTGTTACTTTGTCAACTAGATTTATTATATACTTTCTTAGAGGACAAAATAAAGGCTTGATGATGATTAGCTTTGTTGTTTTTTTTTTCATCATGTTACTATTGCTATATGATCATCATGTATATGTTGTAGTATCATTAACGTCAATTGAAATTATTGAAGGTCGCAAGGCTGGATTTTGTGCTATGTGTGCTCTTCAGGATCATGTCATGGATGCTCTACAGTCAACAGGGAAAATTTTGAGACCCTTTCATCTTGTCAAGAACCTGAGATGTATCCTGTATATCCCATCATTTAGAGTTGAAGTTTCCCTTAAGCTAGTCTATTTAGTTGTAGCCTGCTATGAACTATATCGTAGAAGATATAAGCTTGTTTAACCACTATTTACTATTTATTAAATTGTTTTTGTTGTTATTTTTATTTCCAAATTTGGGAACCCTTAACAAGATGAATAGGTATATCTAGCAATTTTCGGAATTACAGACAAGAAGATGCTCATGAATACATGGTTAACTTGCTTGAATCAATGCACAAGTGCTGTTTACCTTACGGGATCTCAAGTGAGTCTCCTAGTGCATATGATAAGAGTCAAGTCCACAAGATATTTGGCGGTCAACTTAGGAGTCAGGTAACTCTTCATGGGAGTTTTAACACGTATGTAGAGGATATCTCAATATAATTTTTTTGTCTTGAAGTTGTTATGTTTTGTTATAGGTGAAATGCATGCAGTGTTCTTACTGTTCAAATAAATTTGATCCTTTCTTGGACTTGAGTTTGGAAATAATGAAAGCAGATTCACTTAGGAAAGCACTTACTCATTTCACTGCTATGGAACTACTAGATGGTGGGGAGAGACAATTTCAATGTCAGCGCTGCAAAGAAAAAGTTATGGCTTTCAAACAACTCACCATTCAGAAGGCCCCTTATGTGCTCACCATTCATCTTAAACGTTTTGATTCTAGCATTGATGGAGAAAAACTTAGCAAGAAGGTAGAGTATGGACCGACATTGAACCTAAACCCATACATCAGTGATCCACGTGTGAGTAGATCTTTTACATTTTTTAACATTTTTTACCTCTTGGACGATCCGTAGCCTCCTTTAGTTTAATTGTTTCTTCTATTTTTCCTTTTCTATTTTACAGGAAGGAGATTACAGATATACTCTGTATGGTGTTCTGGTTCATGCTGGATGGACAATTTATTCTGGTCACTATTTCTGCTATGTTCGGACTTCAGCTGGCAAGTGGTATTCCCTCGATGATAACCAGGTTAATACTTTTCAGAACCATGTTAATTCTTCCGTTTGTTCAGCTTCATGATCTTCCTTGATTTAAGAGATGTAGCAGTCAATCCCTTTCATATGTAGCACTGACCCAAAACGTCTCAAAAGCTATTTAAGCTTTGCCAATGCCAACTTGGCATTTTTATGAATCATGGATGTTCATGGAAGATTACTATTTGAAATGCCTACTACTTGGATGCTTATTCAGACATGACATGCCATTTGGTGTGTCCTAGTTAGTCTTCAAAGATTTTAAAAACCCTTGAAGCATCAAGGATCTCATTGTAAATATTTGTAAATAATTGAATCTCTTTTCCTAAGTTAGTTCAAGTGTTAGTTTTATTGAAACTGGGTGGAATTGAATTCTCATTTTAGAAGCTCACCTTCAAAAAGGGGAGAAGTGGGTTTTAATTTGGGGGTTAAGAGGTCACATTCAGTTTTATTTTGTTTTTCCACTTTTTATAATAATAGAATAATATTAAATTTATTTATGATGGGCGAGAATTTTTACTTATGATTATAATGAAGTAATAGAAATAATATGGCGTGGGGAAAAATGAAATTCATTGCAAAAAAAATATGGAATTTGAGGTCACAAGAAATAAGTTCTTGCAAATTAAATTGATATCATTGTAATTCAAATCAATGTGATTCACTTCTGAAACTAAGATTCAAAAGCTTCTAAATGCTTATAGTGAAACAAATTGGTTCTAAAAATAACAAAGATGCATTTTTTACATGTATTATAGACGACTTATTTTTTTCTATTCCCGTAAAAAATTGAGAAGAAAACTATATACTTCTCTGACTAGAGTATTTCTAAATTTATCTTTCACCTCTTAACCACTTCATCTCTTATGTTTGACACAGAATTGTTGAAAATGTCCTCAATTGTCAGATACGGAAATGCATGGAACATATGTTTGACATTGAGTTTAAATTTTATGAATATTAACTAAATATATAATTAAATATTATATTTTGATAATTTCTATTGTACCAAATAATTTATATGTATTATTGTATGTAATATTCTTAAAACTATTGATGACTAAATCTTTTTTAAGCTATTGTTAGAATTGTTGAAAATTAGTCTTCACTTGTTGGATACGGAAATGCATGGAACACATGTTTGACACGTGTTGGATGTGTCTATAGCAAAAAAAATTTCAAACGCTAGTGCATTAGCTGTCATGAAGATAAAAAATTTGGTTGCCTTTATGTGTTGTAGGGTGTAACTCTGAGTGGAGTAACTTTAGCGTTGTGATTTGTGTTGATGTATATTAATTTGGGGAAGTGAAAAAAAATTCTAGCTTCTCGACTGTAACTCAAGTTCAAAAATAAAGGAGCGCACATGTTAATGAGGAAGATCATTGGAAATAATTAGATAATTAGGTGGATTGATTTCATATTATACAGTTTGTCCCTGTACTAGATCATATTATTGCATCATTTAGAACAAGTGACAACCATTGCAAGTATATATAGATTTTGTGATAGGTGCACTTCCACTATCAGTGGATATAAGTGTGTCTTGGGTTTTAAGTTTATGCTGTATAGGTTTGTTGAGATTTTGTGATAGTTAATCTTTAGGGGTTTTGGAGTTTGAAGAACTTGGATTGGAGATTGGTCATAATGGAGATTCATAATCATCACATTCTTGAGTCATTGTGGAGATTTATTAGGGTTTTAACTTAAAAATTTAGTCAATATAAGCACACTTGAGATGGGTAATTTTTTTAGTGTATATATATATATATATATATATATATTTTTTTTTTTTTTTTTCTGTATAATCAGGGAGTTAATTGTTGGGAGTTAGTAGAAGAGAGCTTGAAATAGGGAGATGATTGATATGCAGGAGTTGGTGATTTGATTTAATTTTAAGAAGGGAGAGGTGTGATAGAGATGAGGTAGTATTGAGAAAAGCATTTTTATGTACGATCATGGGTTTACTATATTGATGCATTAAAAGCACCGTTGATCCAACAATTTTGTAATGACTTCGTAGTGATGGGGAAGGTACACTTTTTGAGGGGGTTTTTTTGTGTGTGGGTAATTTTTAGTAGGGATTTTTTATTTGCTCTCTCTCTCTTGAGTTATTCAGTTGTTTGTTTGTTTTGAAAGATTTGATGCTTTTATAATGAAATTGGGTGTTTTTGGGTTTTATGCCTCTTTTATTTACAGACCTATGTGAATTCTCTTGTGGATTTGATCATCTCTCATCTTCTTTGACAAATGCTATTGTTTAACCAAAGCACATCTTTTTTTTTATTTCTATTGTTATTACTTTGTGCGTTGATTGTATGTCCTGTTAGGCGCTTCTGCATAAAAACTGTTTTGTTTTTTCTTTTTCCATTGCAACTTCTGGACTTCAGCACTATGAATTGTGACATTAAGAACTTGATTTCAGGTGACAAAAGTTAGTGAGAAAACTGTTCTTTCACGGGAAGCATATATGTTATTTTATGTCCGGGACAGAACGCTTGGCGTTAAAGGGGCGGTTGAAGTTACCCCTAAACCTGATATTTCAAGTGCTACAGTTCACGGCTCTGTCCAGAGTAAGCATGATGGAATTCACAGTGAGCTTGTTCCTGCAATTAATGCCTCATCTCAACAATCGATGAAGGTTGAAGGTCTACTTTTCCATGTTAATGACCAGTTTGAAACAAAATGTTTGCAAGTTGGTGATGATATCTGTACCAATGGACGCCAAACAGCATCATCACAAGAGCTGGCAAAACCAATTCTTTCGATTGATTCTAAGCTTCCTTCTGACTGTGATATGGTAATTTAAACAGTCATTTCAGCGTCTGGTATTTGAAGTCTTGCATAGGAAATGATTTATCTCCTCTCTCTTTGATTATGATTGTAGAAAGGTAATGTCACTGATGAGAATGCTCAAGATTGTGCCTCGGCGCACATGATGGAGACTGATCATTCACCTCTACGAGATGATTTTGAAAACAGTTTAGGGCAACCAAACTCCACGAATGATTTTATCCAAACGGAAGCTGTTGGTACAACGCTGGTGGACAGCCAGGTACTTAGCTGCATTAGAGTTCTTTTTATTTTACATATAATTTCAATCATTTCCATGCTTTTCTAATGATGTAAAGCTCTTCTACTGTTTGAGCATCTAGAACAATGGCCCGAACGGTCATGAGTTTGAGAGCTGTTCAAATAACATGCAGCTCGGAGATGATGGAGATTACGTTCCAAAGTTGCTGGAAACTAAACCGGTCGAATCATTTCTCTCATTTACTACAGTTTGTTGCTTTCAACAGGAAACTCATACAGATATCATCACAGAAAACTTGTTATATAACAGCCACTGGCCTAAATCTAAGCTGAAGAAGCTTAGAAAATCATCATCAATAAAAGGCCAGTATTTTGGGCGCAAGAAGCTATTTTTAATGTCATTGCACCTCCCAAAGAACAAACAAATGAGAAGCAGAAAACATCATCTTGGTTTCAGAAAAATATTCCGTAAGAGAATAGATGATGATCCCATTACTGATTCACATGGAGCCTCCACTTCTGAGAGTTTTCAAACTATTGATACCTGCTTCAGCCATCTTCCTAGAAAGCACTCACGTTCTTCGGCTCACAGAAAATCCAAGGGAAAGAAAGGCATTAAACTCTGTAGCACTTCTGTTCATGATGAAGAATTTAATGGAGGTATGAGAACTTTCATGCTTGAAGCTTCAAATAAATCGAGTAGGTTATGTTCTACTGAAGGAGACGACTACGGTGTAAAGTGTAAAAATGCTGCAGACACAGATAACCGCAAATTTTCAGCGAATCTACAAATGAAAAGCTTGAAACAAGCTTCTGGTGAGTTTCTTGCGCTGTTTATGCTCCGTTCTATAGTTTATTTGGTTTCATCTATTTGATATTTTTCCTGCTATGCAGTTAATGTGTGGGATGATGAAAACTTCTCGTCTAAGCAGATGAATGAGATGGAACACAATTCAAAAAGGATGTTTGGTTGTCTCCTGGATGAATGGTAAGTTAGACTTGTTCCCTATTTTGCTTAAATAAGAAAATTTCAAACAATATCCATGAAAGAGTTAGCAGAGACACTTTCATTGATATGTATTTAATCTGAAAATTTTTAATCTTATCTCAGTGATGAAGAAGATTATGACAAGCCTGAAAGAAAAAGGTTGAAGAGATCCAGACAGTTATGTTGGAGTTGTTGGGCAGAACACATTACAGTAAACAGCCATCTTCAAAACACAGCAGAAGAGATCAGAACAAAGGTAAAAGCTAAAGAAACAGGAAACCAACCTTGTAGGATATTAACTTAAAGATTATGGCCTAAAAATTCAATTTTGAAAACATTTTTTTTTTTACTTCATTTAAGAAATCTGTTTCTATTATCTTGTTGTTAGTATGATTGGCCATAATAATATTCAATATAGGAGATTTTTTTTTTTCAGCAGATTTTATGAAATGTGATAATATTACATTATAATAGCTATGTTGATGCTTTGAATGTTCAACAGAAAGCTGTGTGCCTGTTAAGTTTATTGATTCAATTCATAAAAACCAGTTCTTGATAACATTTTTTTTAAAATTTTTATCTTAATATTATTAGTTTACATTAATCTTATTTGAATAAATAAATAAATAAATTTCCGCTTTCTGAATCTCATTCCAGTAATCAATTGAATTTACCACAGGGCATGCATTAGATGAGAAATATGCATTTATACATTTATGGAAGCTAAGAAAAAAAAAATGTCATGGAAGGAAAACCTTTAAGACATAATTTCAAATGAAGTAGCAACCCTTAAGATTTATTTGGGATAGTTGAAGTTATTTGAAAAAGTAGTGTTAAAAGTTATTGTATAAGAAATTATTATTTAATTAAGTTATAGTAAGTATTATAATATTTTTTTAGTTGAAAAATATAACCTTTTTATTATAATTTTTTTAAAATAAAATTAAAATATAATTTTTTAAGTGATTTGATTCAGATTGTATTGTAAGCAAAAAGTTGTTTCAAATGCAATCTTAATTACTATTAAGGCGCTGCTAGGGCACTCTCGGCGCTCCCCTGGCTCCTTCTTCTTCACCACCACCACTACTTTCTCCATCTAGTTTCTCTTTTCTTTCTACCGCCCTGCATTCCTCCTTTGGGTATTTGTCCCTTCCTTCCTCATTTTCGACCTCCGCTCGTCCAAGGTCGGCATGATCCTGATCAGGATGGTCAGCCCGATCCCCACTGGTTCTTTCCCCCCCTTAACAACATCCTCCCATTTGCATTCTCCCATTTCTCCTAAACCAGTAGGATCTCTCTCTGTATGGAAAGATCTCTTGTTAGCAATCAATACTCAAACCGTCCCTCTTATGTCGGATTGTGAAGTGGATTTCTCGAGAGGAAGATCTCTCTGAAAGCAAGAATGGACATCTCTCTAATTGGTCACTCGATTGGTAGCCCATATTATGGTTCGTTGTTAGCCATTAAAAGAAATGGAGCTTTAAAGGTACTTCGATCTTCTCACATTCGGTGATTATTTCTGTTTAAGTTCAATTGTCAAGAGGATTATGATTTGGTGTGGAATCACGGCCCTTGTTTTCTCAACTGGCCTTTTATTTTCCAAAAATGGACATGGGACTTCCGGCCTTCGAACGATCCTATTTCTGAGATTCCGATTTGGATTAAACTCCCTAATTTCCCCCTCTGCTGTTGGAATGAGGTTGGATTCTCTAAGGTTGCTAGCAAAATCGGTGTCCTTGGCGTGGACCATCTTACTGGCTAGATCTCGGATAACATTTGCGTATTTGTGTCCAAATTTCCACTTCCTCTCCTCACCGATACTATTCGATTAATTTAAATGGGAAAAATTCATGCAGTGTCCTTATGATTGGAAGCCGCGTTTTCGACACATACATTCTCTCATGATTTGTAATCGTCTCTTAATCCTGCTCCTCTCTCTTCCACCTAGAGTGACCCTTGCGTCCCTCTAAAGCTCCCATCGAGTGACCAATCAGTTACAAAGGAATATATTCCCATTCACCTCCTCCTTCTCATTCACCTATCACTATAATGTCTTCCCCTCCTCTATTACTAATTCCATATCGCTTGATAAGTCTTTGGAGGCTTCTACCTGTCTTCCCTCTTCCTCTATAGCCGATTTAAATCATTCACCAACTCATTCTCCCCTCGAGGATCCTTGAATGCTTGCGCTCTTTTCAAGGATTGACCAAATTCATACAAATCGACTTTCTCTTGGTGTTGTCACACGTGGTCACCCACAGTCGGCCTCTCTCTGGCATAGGTATTGATAAAGGGAATAAAGAAGTCAGCAGCACTCTCATGGAAGGAGGGAACATCTCTTCTTCTTCTCAACCCCTTCCGACTCCTCTAAAAGGCAACAAGAAAAAGGGTAAAAAACCCGGTTCTTCCTCCTCCCAATGAATCAAATCTCAATTGGTAGTTGGAATGTTAGGGGTTTATCTGCTGTTGGAAGACTTTCCGACTGTCGAAAGCTTATTAAAGACTCTCATTTAGATCTTCTTTGTCTTTGGAGACCAAAGTTCACATAAATCCTTTGCATATCAATCAGGTTTCTTCTTATAATTTATTTACTTCAGAATCCAGTGTTAATAATTTTGACTGTGCCAGTGGTGGTCGTATATGGATCAAATGGCAATCTGACAGGTTGAACTTTGAGTTATTATGTAAGTCTGAGCAATTTATCCATGGCGAAGTTTACGCTCACAGGGTTAATAGCTTTCTCTTAACAAGTATCTATGAAAATGATTCTCGTCGGATCCTCCTTGTGGTCTTCCTAAAGGTTTTGCCGATGTTAATGCTCTTCCTTGGATTATTTTAGGTGATTTCAATTGTCCTTTAAGTGCTAAGGATAAACAAGGGGAATCGGTTTCTTTCAACTCTTCTTTGGATTTTAAAGATTGTGTTAATGATTGTGGTGGATGGAGCTCCCTAGCGCTTACATTTTACCGGTTTAATCGGTTGGAACATCCCATTTACTCTAAGATTGATCGTCTTTTGCAATTCCAACTGGATTGAGATGTTTCCATCTTCCTTTTATAAAGTCCTTTCTCCAAGATCATCGGATTATTCTCCTTTGGTAACTCTCCTTCAATCTCCATCTTTGCATCTCATCGCTTTCCTCTTATTGGATCTTAAAACACGGATTTAAGGATGATATCCGTGAGGTTTGGCACAACTTCATTCAAGGAGACCCTTTTATGTCCTTTCTATCAAGCTAAAACTTGTTAGAAATATGTTGAAAGGTAGATATAGAGATATCTCCTTACGTGACAAATCAATGTTGTTAAAAGAACAAAGTGAGGTTTTAGGAACGGAAAAGATCCTTTCAACATCCATCTCATTCATGATGCTAAGGAGATCAAAACAGATATTCGAGTTACTTATAAAAGAAATGCTATGGATCAAATAGAGAGCTAAGGCACATTGGCTTATTCATTCTGATGATGATTTAAAATTCCTCTACCTTTCAATAAATGAAAGGAAAAGCTCCAATCTGATTAGAGAAGTGCAAACTGATTTGGGGGTCTTCTCTGATCAAAAGGATATCTCTGCTATTTTTTGTAGGTATTATGAGGATCTATTCAATTGTGATGACTCTCTTGTTATTCCTGCAAAATTTTCCTGTTGGGATTTGTCTATCATTAGATCATCTCGATCTTGAAGTCAGTTTTACGAGCGAAATTATTGCTACCTTGAAAAGTATCGTGAAAACAATTCTCCGGTCACGATGGTTTTAATTCTAAGTTTTACATTGACTCTTGGAGTATTACGGCAAATCTTTTGTTAATGCGGTTCTTTTCTTTTCAAGAATTCTAGATTGCCCAACTTTCAAGCACACTCTCTTAACTTTCATACCAAAGGTGAAACACTCTAATAGAATTGAAGACTATCGTCCCATCTCTTTATGCAATACATTCTATAAAGTGGTGGCCAAAATCTTGCCAATCGTATGAAGAGATTTCTCCTCCTTATTAACAATTCTCAATCTTCCTTTGTTAAAGGTAGAGATATATTTCGATAATCGGCAATGGCCTTTGAGATATGTAATGAGTTCTCTACCTTAATAGCTCTTATTTTTATCCAAAATTGATTTGAAAAAAGCTTTTGATAAAATCAACAGAAAAGCATTGATCCATCGACTTCTGGATAAAGGTTTTCCCATGAGATTTACTACTTGGGTGGAAGCTTGCATTTCTGATGTGCCTTTCTCTATTGTGTTAAATGGGAACATCTCTGGTTATTTCTCTTCTTCCAATGGTCTTAGACAGGGCTGCCCATTGTCTCCTTTCCTCTTTACGGTGGCCATGGACACATTTTCATGCATGCTAGAAAATGAAATTATTAAAGGATTATATAATCCTATTACTTTGGCTGGACAATTCTCTTCTCATCTCTTATATGCTGATGATCTCCTTGTGATGGGTAATGCTGATTCCTCTACATTTACTTCACTCAAGTCCACTCTTCAATCTCTTAAGCACTACTTGGGACTTGAGGTGAATTACTCTAAATCATCCTTGTGCCTCTCTTCAAAAAAAATTGGATAATTCTCATGTTTTGGTATTCAATTGGGCTCTTTCCTTTCAAATACTTGGGACTCCCTCTTATTAAAGGTACAATTAAGATGACTCATTTCACCCCTCTCTTTGATAGATTACATGTATGGATGGCAGGCTGGAAAAGTAAATTTCTCTCATTAGGGGGAAGGTTGCAGCTTATCAGGTCTTCTATAAATAGTTATTATCATATCGGTTTCGCTCTATGGCTATTCCAGATGGTATTATCAAAAAAATCGCTTTTTACGCTAAATTTTTCTATCATTCGGGAGGAAAAGTTGCATACTATTTCTTGGGAACGCTACTTTACCCAAAGAAAAGGTGGAGTTGGGTTACTCTACTTCTTCTATCAATTTGATCGAACTGAAATTAATGTGGAAAATCAAGAGAGATTCTCCTTTGCTAATTGGTGTTTAGCTAAATATACATCACTATGGAATCCTTGCATTTATAGAGTTTCTCCACTTTGGAAAATTGAAAGTTGTAAAAATTCAAACAAACCGCATTTTCAAGTTGGGGAAGGCAATGCTTTTCTTTATATTATGATCCTTGGTGTAATGGGCACTCTCTTTGTTATTGGTTGGGAGTTAATGGCTTGAAACATTTGAACCTCATGATGACCTAAAGGTCCACACTCTTATACACAATGGGCACTGGAACCTCCCTTCTTTACTTGAATCCTCTCATCCTTGGTTGTCCATAAAGATCTTGGAAACTTCTATAAAGAATGGAGATGATTATGTTTTGACTCTCACTCTCCTTCTACCAAGGATTTTAGAGAAGCCATCTTTGATTCTCACCCCTCTTAGTTTGGACCAAAGGAATTTGGTTCAAAGGCTATTCTATTAATTATGCTCTCTATTGTTGGATGGCTTTTACTGTCTCAAATTATCTCGATAAGTTAGCAAACAAAGGGATTGGAACTCAACTCCTTTGTCGCTTTTTGCTGTTTTTAGAATCTCATAACCATTTGTTTTTTTTGAATGTCCTTTGGCTATGAAATTGGTAGTCATTCATTCCAAATGGTATGTTTCTATTGCTGCAGTCTACTCTCCCGCAGGTTCTTAATTTTATTAATGAAGGGGAGCATAAAATGTTACAAAGATTACACTTTTGATTATATCGTTCTTGTTTATACCTTGTGGAGAGAAAGAAATAACGCTTTTTTTCTTCTACCTATCTCCCATTTTGCCTTATCAAATCGTTAAAGAAAGGGTTTCGGCTAAAATGCAAAGTTGGAAATTTAAAGTTGCTTGGCCTAGTTCTGTGCAGGAATTAATTGGCAAATGGAGAAATTATCATCCTCCTTAATTCTCCTTTCTTTTCTGTGCCTGCTTCTTATTTCTGTTGGTTGTATTCATATTGTTTCTGTTGGATGTTATCTTGTTGTTTCTGTGTCTCTTTCTCTGATGTTTCTCACTGCTCATGATGTATCCGTCAAGAGGGTCGGTTTTTCTCTGTGTCGATCCGGTTATGGGCTTGATGTTCTCTTCTTTCTCTTTCACTGAGTTCCTGGTGTGGGATTTATGGTTATTTTGGCTGTTTTTTGCATGGATGTGTTGTTTTCTCTATGGCTCTTCATCTCCTTTTCTCTCGAGAGGATGGTTTATGTCTTGATCTTCTTCCCGCTATTCTCTAGGCCGTGGGTTTTGGCTATGGATGTTGCATTGTTTCTTCGTTTCAATTCTTTTTCCGTGATGGAGTTCATGGAGAGGATGGATATCGTCTGATCTTCTTCCTGCATATTCTCACTTGTGGGTTTTGGTGGTGCTTTTGCTTTTGGATGATGAGGATATTCTTGCACAACTTATTGATCTCTCGAATTGCTCCTCCGGACGGTCTCTCGCAACCACGATCCCTTTTGTTGACGCAAATTCTATGGATGAATGATTTTGGGATTGTTTGGAGGGCTGCTGACAACCGTGAGGGGACTTTCTTGTCCCCGACCTATATGATTGTTGTGGTTTTGGCATCTCGATTTTGTATCCCCAGTCCATCGAGCTATCGTAGCTCCTCTTCTCAGAGATTTTCTTTTACAGTAGTTGATCTTCTTCTAGAATTATTGTTCTAGTTTAGTTTTTTCCTTTTGCTTCACCTGTAAGGGATTAGTCTCTTTTGTAACCTTACTTTTGGAATACTTTGGCTCTTAAATTTTTCCCAAAAAAAAAAAAAAAAATCTTAATTACTATATAAAGAAAAAAGAAAGTAAAAAGCTTGAGGTGATGTTTGGAGCGGTGGTTGCAATGCGATGCAATCCGAATTATATCGTAGACTCGTTTGATAAATTGTATTTTAGTTATATTTTGTAGGAGCTAAGATGAAAAAGTTATAATTTTCAATCTAATTTGATTAACTTGATAGAGTATGGTGATTATTAGAAAATTATGATCTTATTTTTTAAAAAATAATAATAATTTATAATATTTATAAAAAAAAGTATTATTATATTTGTCTTAAATAGGCTCTCAAAGAATATATATTTATTTATTTAAATGATAGAATTAAACATAATTGGGATATAAAAGTTTCACTTAAATTTAAGGGAAAATTTTATAAGATGGTGGTAAGACTTGCAATGACTTATGGTGTAGAATGAATAAAAAGATAAACATAAGACTAAGTTAAGTGTTACAGAGATGAGATTCAGTGGATGAGTGGCTTTACTCTTAGAGATAGAATGCAAAATGAGTATGTTGGGGAAAAGTTGGAGTAACTGGTGGTAAATAAGATTATTTTAAATGGTTTGGCCACATAAAAGCGTCACCCATCCCATGACCCAGAGAGTAGATGCATTAGATTTGCCTTATGAAATGTAGGATAGACTAAAAGACTTTGGTTAAGATGTATAAAAATGATCTTAGTATACTTGAATTTAATGATACATAATACAGGACACAATGGAGATGGATTCATGTAGCACACCCACTAGTGGGATTAAGTTTGTTGTTGTTGTTGTTGTTGTGGATTTAAGAGCTTAATTGAAATAACTTACAATACTAAACATTACAAAGTAATGAAAACATCAATAATTACTCGTTGATCGACTCACCGAGTTACATTAGTTCTGTGAGGGATAGAATCAAGTACAATTAACTTCTGAATTTTATAATCCTTATATGAGTTAGTCTAATTAGTAATTTGTCACCCTCAAAAATTAGTTTCACCCCTCATTTTTTATTTTAACATATAAATTTATCTATCTTGAAAGTTGAGGTTAGTTCCGCCTTTGAGTTCTATCGAGTTATTTAGCAAAGAGTTTTAGATGATCTTGCAAAAGTGGCTTTTAGGGTTGAGTTCATAGGTAAATTATTTGTATTAATAAGATTTTGATTTCACTCATAATAAAATAAATTTAAATCAAAATAATATTAATATGAACACGAGCATCAAGAGGATTTGATAATTAGTATTTTTCATATTTTTCATAATTTTGCCCTAAGAAGCTTTCCCCTCATCTTTAATAATACATTTATTTAAATATTTAAAATTTTAAAACTGGCACTCATAATTCTGAAAATGTCGTTGCTCAATAGTACCCGCATTAAAATCTAAATAGCATATTTACAGACATTGGATCATTAAATAATTTATTTCTAGTGGATTTAATGAGATTTAATTCAAATTTTTTATATTATTTTTTTAATGGTTTGAAAATTTATTCGTTCTTTAAATTTATTTATGGCAGAGGAAACGTTTATTAAATTTTTTGAATTTCTGAGCTATAATTTATTAAATTTGTTTTAAAATAAATTAAGCATAATAATTAATTTATTAGTTGTACATTTTATACATCCTAAAATAAGTTTAATAACGAAAAAAAATTAATGAAGATTAACAAACAGATCACATAATTATTATGTATTTACACATCTAACATCTAAATCTTGATCTTTTATTTTTTTTTTAATATTTTTATCTATGCATAACTTTATTAAATTTATTTTGAAATAAATTAAGCATAATAATTAATTAATTAGTTGTATATTTTATTCATCCTAAAATAAGTTTAATAACTAAAAAAATTAATGAAGATTTACAAACAGACCACATAATTATTATGTATTTACACATTTAACATCTAAAATTTGATATTTTAATTTTGTTTAAATATTTTTATCTATGCATAACTTTTTAAGAAAATAAAAATAGTTATATTTTAATATGATGTTAAAATTTGAATGTTATGGATATAAATAAACAAAGGTTAGTTTTTACATGTGTAAATATATAAAAGTTATGTATTATATATGTAAACAACCCAAAACTTATATCTCCCCAAAATAATTTTATTGTAAATTGTCTATTTTGATAGAAATTGCATCACTCCCCTCTATTTAATTTGTATGTGTTCTCTTTATAGATTTAAATATATTATCATAAGAAAAAATGTATTAAAAATAAATCTCTATCAATAACAAAAAAAATTCTATTTAAAAAATATAAAATCTATTAAATTAGTATTATTTTAAGATTTTACATAAATAGAGAGCCCAAAATCTTTTTTAAGGCTGGCCTTATAGAATTTCTAGAAGAATTTCCTCATAACAATTTTAAAATTTCCGTTCTCATTATATTCTATATTTATAGCTTTGATTGTTTTTTTTTTCATAAATGCCTCAGCAAGGCGGAATTGATGTGATGCTAGCGATGAGGGGCAGTGGTGACGATGCAGTGTGATGTAAAAAATATACCACAGTATCATTTAGGAGCTATATTCTGACCAAATTTTGAAAAATTTATGATGAGAAATTTATATTTTTCAATTTGATGATGAGAAGATTTTGAAATAGCTTTCTAAAACAAAACCATTTATTGGCCACCAACTTTTGACTGAAAATTGAAAAAAAGCTTTTGAATCAAAGTTTTAAAATGGTGTGAAAGTTATTGTTTTTAAAAAAAAATATATTTGTATATTAACACTTTTCAAAATCTTCTTTCTTCATAATAACTTTAGAGCCAGTTTTCAAAAGCTGCAGTCAGAAAATTATGATTTAATTTTTAAAAAAATAAAATAAATTATAATATCCACTATAACTATTTAAAAAATATTATATATATTATATTATTATATTTTCATATTTCTGCATCTGCTCAAATAGATTCTTAAAGATCTGAATGAATTAGATAGCAAATTATTAAAGAGGGGTGGGGACAAATAATTGGTGAGTATATAGTATTTAATACTGTTATTAATTACAAAAAAAGTACGAAAAATGTATTATTGGGAATTTATTTTCATCATTTAATTCATCACGCTTTGCTTGTGAGACTCATGCTCTTTATTTCTCTGTCTCGCTCTTTCCTGTCCCTTCCAGAAATGCGATTCTGAAAAGTGATTATCTTTTCAAAAATTATATATTAATATATAATTATTTTTTTCAATTAATATATATTTAAATTCTTCTTTACAATAAATAATATTCGATTTTGTTTAGTGGATCAATTAAAACTTTTTAATAAAAAATTTATTTATTTATTTTAATTTTATGAATTCATCTAAATAAGATGGAATTTAATTTTATTCAGCATGTGAATTCAATTTATATATATGCTATCTCATTTTAGATAATTCAGAGCTTATTATCAAATAATAAATAAACTAATTAAATAATATAGATTAGAAAAATAAAATATAATTAATTAATCATTATTATATATCCATATAAGTCACTTATCTCTTGATTGGTTAACAAAATATAATAATGATACGTCTAATAATCTCTGTTAAACATGATAGAAAACAAGTTCTTGAACAACAAATTATCATTCCATTTACGTCACAACATTATCATTTAAAGTTTCATAAACAAAGTTCTAAAAGAATTTCCATTACTGATTAGCTTTTGTTAAAACGATTGTTCAAAATTCATTTTTTAGCCTTAATGCTTTATTTGACATATATATTTCTCAACAAGTCGCCGAACAAGCTCGACAGGCTGATTAAAGTTCATTTATTTTATTATTGCTGATCAATCGAATCTAATTTGAACCAGCTCGTGAACAAACTCTTGAGCTCGAGCTCGATAGTGATAAACAACAAGCTTGAACACTATTCTTCTTAATGCTCGAACTCGATAATATTAAATAAGCTTAAACACATATACTGCAAATACGCTTTGCAGCCCTATTCTCTCTATCTCCACATAATGCTCCAACTCTGCTCAACATACTTCTCAAAGCTTTAATTTTTCCTCAACACACCAATGCCATGAACTCGAACAACCATTCATAATAAGTTCTTTTAAACATATCACATCTCTCACCATTAGCTTGAGAGTTTAATGTAAAGGACTATATTTTTGGATTCATATTATACCGTCGTGACTTAATTAATCTAATATTTGAGAATATATCAATATCTTTAAGAGATTTATATACATATCATATAATTCTTATATATTTATATAAATAACATCTAAACTTTGATATCGAATATCTAAAATTTTTAATTTACATAAAAATATTATTAATATTTATTTTTTAGAAGTAAAGTATACCTTTGTTATGAATATAACTTGTTATCAAGGCTCTAAAGTATTATATGAATAAATATTAAATTTTTGAGTATTTAATGTGTAAATACATAAGAATTATGTGATATATATATATAAATCACATGCTCATTTTTGTGTATAATAATTTTGAATACAAAAATATTATGCTATAATAATATGTATATTTTTCATAAATCTAATTAATTTTTTTAGAGAATTCTTGACTTATTAATTAGAAAAAAAAAAATTATTACTTTCATTTGAACCGCATTCATTCTAAAAAAATTTAAAAATATTTACATACATATCACACAATTCTTATATATTTAAGTATTTAATATTTAAAATTAAGTATTTACTTATCTAATATTTTCTTATATTTAAAAATCTGTATTTCACTTTTAAAAGTAATGAATGATATGATTTGATATTTTTATATATATATATATATATATATATATATATATATATATATATATATATATATATATATATATATATATATATATATATTTAATATAATATGTAAAAGTAAGATGTGATATGCATGTATCCCAAAAATTTAATCAAACCAAATTAAATACGAAAAAAAATTGAAACTCCATTGTTTCCCGCTAAAGGTAAAAGTAAAACGACCCGTTACTCACCTTGCTCTCATGGAAATCGAAACGCCTGCTCTCTCTCTCTCTCTCTCTCTCTTCTCTCTATAAGAAGTACACAAATGTAGTAGTGTCCTCCGTTTCACCTGAAAAATCCCATCATTACGACATGAGAGCTTCCTCCAAGACTTAGGGGAGATGGGGAGCAAGTCTCGCAGGAGAAGAAGGAGAAATCCTGGCGCACCTCCGCCGCACTACGAACCCCAAACCCCTCGTTCCTTTTTCTCCCGATTGCTTCTCAAAACAGCACCCGCAGCCGACAACATAAGCGGCGGTGCAGCGGAGGGATCGAAGTTAGGCTGCTTGGTTCCGTTCTCAAACTCTTGCTGCAAGAATGAAAAGGAAACGGAGGAGGAGGAAGAAGAGGGTTTCAGTCCCAATGAAGTGAAGGAAACGATTCCAGCTATGGCGGAATCCGTCGAAGGAGATAGAGGTAATTTGCAGTTTTTTTTTTTAGTGGTCTGATTAATAAAATGTGATTTTTAAGGCTTCATTGCTCTCTGTTTTGCTTCATGGATTTACAGAGTTTTGATTTAGAGATGGCTTGATTTAGAGATTGCTCTATTGAATGAATGTGGCCTGGCTGAATAGATCATAATTGATTATTGCTTATTCATTTATTAGGCTGCCATTTTAACCTATTTGGCTTGACTGAATTCAACAAAAAAATAAAAATCTCATTTTTTTCATTCTTTGTCTCTTACTGACTAATTATTATTATTAATATTTTTCGCATTTTTCTTTCAGTTTTCGACTGTTTCATAAGAGAGGAAAGAATAAAGATTTTAATAGGATAACGCCACTGGAAAAGGATTAACATTCAAGCATTTGTATTCTTCTGCAGAAAGCTATATATTATTTCATGTACTTCTCGTGATTATCATTGTGGCCCATTAAGTGTCAGCCTCGCCATGCTGGCCGTTATCTCCCACGCCTAGTAAATTGAAATGGGACAGCTTTGACAAAAAAAATTTTTATTCGATTATTGATTGGATGCAATTATAAATTAAATATAATGTTTTCATCTTCAAACAAATAAAAAAAAAAAAAATCAAATTTTCAGTTTTTTAAACCTGATTTTTATCTACAAGCGACCCAATGGGCTCTTCAATGGCACTGAGAAGGCTAGAAAGCTTTTCCTGTTTAGATTTTTTATTCCTTCCTGTTGTTTCTGAGTGTAATTACAGAGCAGCATTTGCTGCTTTCATGTTGATGTTTGGAGACTGGAATCATAAAAAATGTAATTTTGATTTCTCTCCCATAAGTTCAGATTTGAAAAATAAAATAAAACTTGTCAGATCCCTATGAAACATTTTCCAGCTGATTTCAAGCCTGCCTCAAATCGACTCAAAATTAACTCATTAATAGCACACAGTTACACGCACACATACACATACGCACCCATGCATATATATATATATATATATATATATATATATATATATATATATATATATATATATACATACCAATTCCTAATTAGCACAAGAGAAAATAACTGAATACTACTGTCTCTGGCTAATCTATTTTTAATTAGTCTAACTATAAAATTAATTTACAACTAACTAAGCCATAATAAGCCTTGCATAGCTAGTGTTAACATTCTAAAATGAGTCTATTAATTAGCCTATGCCCAATCTCTCTAATTAAACACTAAATATAATTAGCCTAATTTGAAACTACTTATTCCTAATTGGCTTAAGAGGCCATCATTAATCATTAGTTGTGAATTATTTAAGCTATCAAATTTACACTTTGTCTTAGCCTAATGAAAACTATTTATTCTAAGCAAACTCTAATTAAAAAATTCCCTATTGAAAGCATCCTACTCATTGAGTAGTGATTAAATGTTCATGCAAATAACTTATTAAGTCACTGGCCCATATTTACTCAGCCTAATCAAATACTAATTATTCCAAGTAAACTTGATTAAGGCCTAGTTAGCTTAAGATACCAAAATAGCTTCTTGAGAAACTTAATATATAATAAATAAGTGATATTTAAGTCTACTATTAATAATTAGTTTCCACCTAATCAAACTTAATTTTTGTCAAAAGCTAATATCCTAGCATTAATTAATTACTAATTGATTAAGCTAAATAACCTAGTAGTTAATAAAACCATATCTGATTAGCCTAACTTTACACTGATGCTAATTAAACCCTTATTAGCTTAAGACAAAATTCTAATCATCTTTCAAATAAAAATTTCCTTAGAAAATTGCTCTACTACTTAACAAGTTTATGTTTAATTAGATTAAATTTAATTATATAAACTGAATCTCAATTAATCTAGCAAAATTATAATTTATTAACCTACTTACTTAATTAACCTAATTAAGAATCCCTAGGCTTGATGATTGAAGGCTACAAGAATTCCCTTTTTATTTAATTTAACTCTTCCAATTGCACAAGTAGTATCCCTTGCCTTCACTTTTATTGTCTTAAAATGGCTAACTGAAAAAGACCCAATTTATTATTTTCCCCTCCATTTTTGCCTTCCAAAACTATTATCTTAGCCTGTGGTGTGATTCTCTTATGTGCTAAGATAACTAAACATTATACATTTATGTTCCATAATTGATAGCATTTCTCTATTCTTATTATAAAGTGAATGTTTGGTTTGGAGAAAATACAAATGCATTTTACTTCGCTATTTTCATAAGGGTGTTTGGATCCAATGGTAAGAGGGGAAGAGATGAAGAGAGAGAAAAAAAAAAAGTATTTTTAAAGAAGGCCAAAGAGCATAAGGAGAAAGCTATGGGTGGAATAATTTATTTGTTAAACATATATCTGGTTACAGAAACTCAACTATGTATATAAGTTTATAGTTTGCTATTTATTACACATATTACAAATCAATTACTTTTTTTTTCCTTTAAACAATTGTTTTTTTCTGGTTTCAGAGAAGAAATCTGAGGCTCTCTCTTTCAACCTTGGTATGGGGGCAGGTCTTGTCTTCCTCTTGGCCAAGAGTGCTAATGAATTTAATAAAATGGTTGAGCTAAGAACTGAGATGGAAATGATGATCGAATATATCAAGGAGAAATGCAAAGAAAAGCTTCAGCTTCTAACTAAGAATCAAAGGTTCACAGCTTCCCAAATTCAAATTACATGGGGAGCAACTGTTCAAACAGGCCTCGCTTGCATGATGATACCGAATCATGTAATTTCACAGGGTTTGTCATGGACAGCCTAACTTGAACACGGATTTTGATGCTAAAATGTGCTCGAAAGGCGATGAAATAGAGCAAGAGCTTCAAGTTGAGCTACAACGCTTGCAGCTCAACTTGGAAGATTCATCAATGCATTCATCATGCATGGAGATAGATTGGAGGTAACTTCTTACAAGTACAGATTGGTTATCATGTTGAATATTTGACAAAAACATTTCGTACTTTGCTAAAACAATTGATCCTTGTTTATCAATCACATATCATCAAATCAAATCCAATTCTCTCCTGAGACATTTTTTTAAAAAAGTCTGATTCGTGCTAATTTTTCACTTAAGCATCGAAGACATATTAGCGACAGAACTACGTGTGTTTTTTACTTGTGTCATGCATTGAGTTGATCTTCTGACTAGGCTATTCTATTCCTTAGATCTTTATTTGTTAGATTTCCTTGATCTTATCGTTCTTCGAGGATGATTATGTTCATATTTCAAGTTGAAGAAAAAATGGATAGAAGCTGCCCAAAAAAAGACTCCGATAAACTAGAATTGACACCATTAATATAAATGATTAGAGAATGTTATCTTCCTCCATTATTTCACCTTCTGTCTTTGTATTCCTATCACCACTTCAACAAAGAAGAGCAATTGTTGCAGACTAATCATGGCTTCTTCATGAACCAACTAAATTTTGCTACTTCAGATTTGGAATTGTGTTTTAGAGAGAACAGCTACATCTAATGATTTGATGGAAGATAAAAAAGTGCTCCTCATTCTTCCTGCAACCAAATTTTCATTCACTTTTACTGAATCTTCATACTCCACAATCACTACAGATAAACAGTGAGAGCACTGAGAGCTTGAATGACACCTACCAGCAAGTTAACGAGCCAAACAAAGCAGAAACCAACAGGCAAACTGGGGTTTGCCCCCTCGAGAGAAGGTTGCATGAGCTTCTTGAAGCAAGACAGCAGGAGAGGATAGTTGAGCTGGAGACTGCGTTAGAATGTGCAGAGAGGAAGCTGAATGAGAAGGACTTGGAGATTTGCTGGTGGAGAGATACAGCAAGGCTGGTTTCAAAGCACAGAGAAGAAAGATATCAGCTACAGTTCTGAGAGAAATTTGGCTCTTGGCCGTTTTGCTTTTTTATAACTCAATGAGTCTTACAATTGACTTGGTGCTGAAGATCGGCTTAATCTTCATTGGCTGCTTGATTTCTGTTCTTGAAAATCTTTCTTCCATTTATGTGTTCTAAGTTGAGGGAAAGGAAGTTTCTTGCTTCTACAACGAGGTGCAGATTCTGCAAAGCTAGCTTCCTGGGATGAGTTGTATGCCTGTTTAGGATCAATTTTGTTTAGTATTTTTTTTTTGTTTTAATTTTATGTTATTTAAAAATATATTTATTTAGTATTTTTATGTAATTTTATTTTAAGGTATTTACATATATATATATATATATATATATATATATATATATATATATATATATATATATATATATATATATATATATATATATATATATTTTTTATATATTTATACATCTAACGCTTAGGAGTATTTGGCAAAAGATTTACTTAAGATTTACATTTACTAACAAACACAAAAAATACATTTAGTAAATCCTACAAATCCTATAAATTCAGTAAATCCAGTAAATCCTCTTAGCACTCAAATCTTTTGCATGTACATATCTAACATCTAAAATTTGATATTTATAAACATAACACTTTTCTTATGCTTCAAAAGTTGAATTTTACTTTAAAAAATTAAGAAAAGAATTATTTTTATTATAATAATAAAGATTTAAGTATTATATATATATAAATATATAAGAATTGTGTGTTGTGTATGTAAATGCTCTATTTTTTTAATCCTTTTAAAAAATCTTAATTTTAAATAATTCATTTGATTAATAATTTTTTTCTTAATTAAAATATTATGAGAAAATTAATTTTATTTTAATATTATTAACTATTTATTAATATGTAATTATAAGTTAATTATAATTATTAATTAAATTTAAGTAATTTTAGTTAATATAATAGTTGATAATTTTTAATTTAATTTAACTTAATTTAAATTGATTTAAAAATATTATTGATGATTAACTTATAATTTATTAAAATTAAATTATAATTTAATAAATATAATTATAATTGTTATAAATTTGATAGTTAACTAATTAAAAATTTGGAAAAATTTTTATGATTTTATTCGTTCACATGTCTTAATATAGTTTAATTCCTAACATATTAATCTACTAATAGAATTTAATAGTTATTAATTTTAATTAATTAATAGTTAATGTTGCGTGCTAGAAAACCAATTGCTAGAGTAAAAGTATTGCTTAGCTTCAAAAAGACACACAGTATTTAAAAAACTGAATTTTACGTGGAAAATCTCAAAAGAGGAAAACCACGGGAGCTCAAAAAAAAGTTCCACTGATTCCGCTGAAAGATCTTCCCACCGGATTACAGATTGTATATGAACAACAATTATGTGACAACGATCGGTTGTACAGCCGCTGGTAATGATGGAATGTGAGCAATCACCGAAATGCGAAAGAAATAAACGTGAACAATCAGCGGGAACGCAGTGAACAAAGAAGTCATGGAGACCACGAGATTGACGACGCAATGATCAGCGCCGGCGGGCGGCCGACGGGTGGTTGAACCATCGAGTGACGATGCTTGGAGGATCTCTCCTCTCTCTCTTGCTGACCTCCTTTCTCCTTCACTTGGCCTCCCTCATATGAGGAATGAGCTATTTATAGGTGGAGAGTGGCGTCTGTCAGAATATGCAAAACCCACTCCACTCTTTTGGACGACTCAAAATGATCCCCTTGATCATTTTATTTGTGCATTTGAATGCTCAAATAAAGTTGTAAGATGATCTTTGGCTTTGTTGAACCGTCGTGACGCCGATTATAAACACTTCATATTTGAGAGCTATTTAGGGATTTAAGCGATATCCCAAAGTTTCAAGGATATTTTAAGAGCTTGATCTGGCCCGCCAACTTGGATCACTGCTTTTAACATCAAGATTAGTCAATTTAATAGTATTTTAAGCCATATCAGTTAATATTAATAAATATTACTTTAAATTAATATTAATACTATTAATTATATTTTAATATTAATTTTAATTGTGTACTACTAATGATTTATTAATTAAAAAAATCTTTTTTAGATCCTGAATGAGAAGGAAATGGAGATTTGCTGGTGGAGAGATACTGCAAGGCTGGTTTCAAAGCACAGAGAAGAAAAATATCAGCTACAGTTCTGAGAGAGAAATTAGCTCCTCGCAGTGTTGCTTTTTTATAATTCAATGAGTCAATTGACTTGGTGCTGAAGATCGGCTTAATCTTCATTGGCTGGTTGTTTCTGTTCTTGAAATCCTTTCTTCCATTCTTCCCTTTATGTGTTCTAAGTTTAGGGAAAGGAAGTTTCTTTTCCTCTACAACGAGGTGCAGATTCTGCAAAGCTAGCTTCCAGGGAAAGAGCTGTATGTCTGTTTAGGATCAATTTTCTTTTGCATTTTTTATTTTTTGTTTTATGTTATTTTAAAATATATTTATTTAGTATTTTTTTTAAGTATTTTTATTTTAAAGCATTAATAACATATAATTTTTATATATTTGCATATCTAACACTTAAATTCTAATATTTATATAAATAGTACTTAAAATTTTAATATTATATTAAGAATATCACTATCATTATCTTTCTATAGTGAAAATGTAAATCTTCAATAAATAAATAAATAAAATGATGCAAGACAAAAATACAGATAACTTAGGGTAGTAAAAAATTTTTGATAAAGCTGAATATAGCTTTGGCATTCTTTATCTTCACTAAACAAAACATCATTTCACAAATGAAAATGTGAAGTTTTATATAAAAGAAATTTCTTTTTGGAACCAAAAGGTCAGTTTTATAATTAAAGAATAAAACAGCACTTTTCCCAGAATTTGAAACCCATATTTATTTTATTTGTTGATTTTCTTGTGGTTAAGCATAAGTTAAATCATATAAATATAGAGTTTATTATTTGTATATAATATTATGTTAAATAATTATTTATGATATTCGAGATGCCATTCGTTGCACTTCTCAATGTCTACTTGAAAAAATATATATAGTATCTAAACATAAATTTAATTTTAAAATTTGATGATAAATTAAAATTTTGATTAATTAGATTATTTGATATCCACTATTAGGGGATCACAAAGTAAAATTAGTTTTAGTGTTATAGAACATACACATAACAAAAGAAAACCGTAGTAAAAATCTGACAACGAGAAAAAATTATGAAGCAATATCATCAAGAAATTCACTTTGAAAAAAAATCGAGAAAAATAGTACATATTACACTTATCTGAAAGCTCTCCATGATTCAGTTACTTTAGGGCACTCTTTTCACTCTCACACTCAAAAGAATAAGAGAAAATATACTAAAAATAGCAACAACAAAAAAATCCTTAATACGAAGTCTCCTAACTCATTGTGATGCAGTGTCGTGATCTTGATGCCTAAGCACTAGCTCCGCTATTCTCTAGACTTTATGCACTAGCTAGGTAATCAGAAGCGAGAGCGTTGGCCTCTTTGTCAATCTGTCTTGGTGCATTGATTCTAGCACTGCCTTCTACAACATCGAGGCGCTTCCTCTTCGTCTCCCTAATGTTTGGAATCATTTTTTTTTTAAATTTACTTGTGTTTTAATTTAAAATAAAATGTAATTATAGTAATATTTTTTTTTTTTAAAAGAACATTTACATACATACCACACATTTCTTATGTATCTACATGTCTAATACTTACATTTCATCTTTACATATATATAAAATTATGATTACAATAGTGTATTTTACTTTAAAAAGTAAATAATAATGATATTTTTGACATGATATTAAAGATTTAAGTGTTATGTAAATATTAAAGCCTTAGTTATCCAAACATTAAATGTATAAGAATTGTATGGTAAAATTTTATTTTGAAAAAACACTCAAAATGTCTAATATTATTTTTAATATTTTAAAAATAATATGATATATATATATATATATATATATATATATATATATATATATATATATATATATATATATATATATATATCATATATATATGATATCGTTATACGAAATCTTAATTGATGTGTCGAAAGTTTATATAATTTTGAGTCGAGATCAAGCTTAAAAATGTCATGGAATCTTTGGGACATCAATTAAATCCCAAAACAACTCTCAAATAAAGTGTTTATAAATAAATCGAATAAAATGGATCTAACGATAAGATCTCATAATTCGACCATTTGGGCATCCAAATGCTCAAAATACATCAAATGATCAAATCATTAATATAAATAATTTACATGAATTTATTAAGATCATCCCATCTATATAACAGCCTTCATTCCTCACACCAAAAAAAAAAAAAAACCAAGTGAAGAAAAATGAAAAGAATTAAACAACAAGTGAAGAAAAGCCAAGAAGAAAAGGAAGAGTCAAAAAGAGAGAGGAAAGTAAAAGGAAGAAGAAGAAAAGTCAAGTAAGAAGAAAGAGTCAAAAAGGAAGAAGAAAGAGTCGCCAAGAAAAAGAGTCCAAACAAGAAAGAAGAGGAAACTCAAGGAAGAAGAGACTGGCAAGAAGAGAAAAAGCAAGCAAGGAGGAAGAAAATCAATTGAAGATCCTCAAGAAGGTCACGCTGATTGTCATCAACCACCATCACCACCACCTTCATTGCTAATGTTCTGATCTCTACCTACTACCCAACTATTACAACTGATGGTTACATTTTTCCTCCTCATATGCACTCAGAATCGTTATCGAAGACTTTGTAAAAGATACATAGTGGAAGTTTTTTTAGGCGTTTTTCCCTCTTTGAGGTTTTCACGAAAAATTTTGTAGTCTATTATTTTAATTATATAACTAATCGACAAAGCTATGAAACTTTCACTCTATGAAAGACGC
The DNA here is from genome assembly GCA_021442155.1 of Cymbidium sinense. Classification (NCBI taxonomy): domain Eukaryota; kingdom Viridiplantae; phylum Streptophyta; class Magnoliopsida; order Asparagales; family Orchidaceae; genus Cymbidium; species Cymbidium sinense. The sequence goes on along the minus strand of CM038233.1, from coordinate 12,522,096 downwards.
AACATATATATATATATATATTAAAAATATCAAACAAATTTTTTTTTCTAACAATCATAAAAAGATGAAAACATAAATCATGAAATAAAATTGATTCCAAATATATCATTGACGAAAATTCAAAAATCTCTTGATCAAAGCTAAGAATTGGCCCGGTAGATCACTTAAAATAGGAAACTTTGAGACAAGCAATAAAGCTCTCAAATATGGAGTATGCCATCGAAAGCATTCTGAGCCGGTTTTAAAAAGCGATTTTTACGGCGTTTGAGTATTCAAATGCAAAAATACATTATATGTTGGGATCATTTACGTCATAAGTGGAGTTAAATTTTGCATGTTAAATTTTAATTTTTAAAAAAGATATTATGAGAAGCCACCAAAGATTTTATATACAGTCAATACATTCTTTATTATCATCACCGACAATCGATTATACAAGAAGAACATGTTTTTAACATCATCGATTTCTCATATACAATTTAAATCCCAAGATCGGAAGATCTTGTATCAAAATGTATACATATGGAAAGCTTTTATCGCCAGTGTTTTTTTTCTTGAGGTTTTAAAAAATTGAGTTTATTTTAAATAATTTAAAATATGAAACTTTACTCTAGATGGTTTTCAGATAACAATCCTAAACATTCCTATTTAGTTATGTTAATCTTGTTAGTTACACTAACCACTCTCGAGGACATATTTAACAAAATAAATTTTCAAGAATACAAAAAAAAACAAGAATAATGTAGATTAAAATAATCATATGAACTAACATAAAATTTATCTAATTATCTTAATTTGTTAGTCCCAAAATCTAAAATTTCTCAAGTATTTACAAACATTTTCTTAAAATAAGAATTTTTAAATAATAATATTATTTTTAGAGATTACAATCATAATGGAATATATCAATTCTTGGAAATGTAAATGAATGTAAAAGATTATAAATTTGAGCCTTTAAGAAAATAATATTGTTAATTTAGGAAGAAGATACCTATTTATATATCAAGATATTATAATCCTATTAACATGCTGTCAAATCATGCCATAAATGAATGCTCTTATTACCCTCATAATTAGGAAGTAATCAACTCTATAAAAAACTTCTAAGGTTAGTATCATGGTTGAATACCTAACTCTTGGGATAGTAAATGAAGATCATAGATCTTTTACTTTAATGTTGAGGGAATTTAATTATAAATATAAAAAATAATATTTACATGCTAAGAATTTGAGTCAAATAAGCTTTTTACTAGGAACATTTATATACATATCACACAATTCTCATATATTTATATATCTGGCACATAAATTTTGATATATATGTATATATATATAGTACCAAAATTCTTAATATTACATCAAAAATAACACCTTTATTAATATTTAAAATGAAAAAAAAAAATTTCAAGTATAGAAAAAGTGTTATATTTGTCAATATCAAATTTTAGATATTAGATATGTAAATATATAAATATTATTGTAAGTTTCTCAAAAAAAAATTTTTTTTTATAAATTTATATGTTCAAGAAAAAAAATAATATTGTTAATTTGGGATGAAGAGTCTCTTTAATGCAATGCAAGACTCCTTGATGTTCTCAAATTAACAATGATGTCAAATCATGCAAAGACCTAATAATTAAGTTGTAATGCTCTCTATGTAAAGGTTAAAAACATTACCTATTTAATGAGATATATGAATATTTTATATATTTAATTAATTCATTTATAATTCAAAATTTATATAAAATACAAAAATATTTTAAGAATCATTTTAAAGATAAAATATTGAGATTTGAAGATAATTATTCTAATTTTTAAAATATATGTGCTATAAGATTCTAATTATAAAATAAAATGGAAACATTTACATATATACATATCACATAATTATTATGTATTTACATATCTATCATTCAAATCTCGATTTTTACCTTTTTTTAATATCTTACTTACATATGAAAAGATGTATTCACTTCTACAAAATTAATAGTAATAGTATTGTTAATGTGATGTAAAAGATTTAAATGTTATGGATGTAAATATCAAATTTTAGGTGTCAAATATATAAATGCTCCAATAAGTACAAAATTTAAAAAAAAAAAAACAAGTCAAACATAGTTATTTTGAAGACAAAATAGTAATACTTCGAGATATTTACATATAATGTGGAATATATTTAATATTTTTCATAACAAAATATGATTAATATCACTTGTCATGATTTTAGTTCAATATTTAAATTTCAAATTTTAGGTGATATTTTTTTGCCATTTTTAATTAATATTTAGCCAATTTATAACAAAAAAAATTTAAGCACTAATTTAATTCTAGTGCTATCTTAAAATTCATTCTTTACATCAATATTTGTGATTGATTTAACAATTTTTTTATTATTAATATTCCTTATGATTCCAAGAAGCTTAATTTTATATTAGCCTTTAATGCTAAAGAAGCTTGTGAGATTATTATAAATCTTTTAAATCGTACCTTATGATCTTCCTTTTGACTTATTGATTATGATTGCATTTATGATAATTAATTATAAATAAATAAAAATAAGATGTTTTAACTCAAAATAATTAAATGATTAGTCTTCAATGTTTGCATGTGATTGGAATTTATCTTTCAGCACTAAACTGATTACGTAATAATAAGAAGGGATTGAATTAAAAGCTTGCAAAATGAATGAGAAATCGCAACAATCGAGACTAATTTATGATTTAAAGTATTTGTTTAATTAAATATCTATTAATACCCACATCCTCTTAGCTTGGGGGGAGCACTGGGAACTCTCACGATTCGATTTCTCTGCCGAGAAAAGTAAGTGAGTCGACACGCGGTGATAATATAGCAGGTGATTAATACAACGATTCTCACCACAAGATGAGGTTGGGTATACCCATTCCAAATAAATAAAAAAATCTATTGATAAGTTTGAAATTTGATGTATATGTGATTTTATGTCTATTTATTTATAATTAATCTTATGCTATTTAAATTATTAAAGTAATTGAATAAATTTTTATTTCTTAAGAATATATATGTTATAAGTTTAGGGTTTAGATAAATCTAAAGAACATAAAAATAGTTCATTCTAAATCTGATTGAGTTAAAATTAAGCATTTATTAAAGTATAATTTAAAAAATGTGAGATATTAATTGAAAAATTTAATGATCTCTATATTAGTTTTAAATTATAGTCACATTTTAAGAAAAAATATGATTAAAATATTATTATGTCCTATGCTTCTAAAAATATTATTAAAAGCAATATTTTAATTAATATATATATATATATATATATATATATATATATATATATTAAAATAACTATTAGAAATACATGTTTTATATGTATTAAATATTTTATTTAAAAATTATTTTAAGTTTAATTTTAATGTTATGTTATTTAATAGTTATTAAATAAATAATGAATCATTTTGAATGATAAATGACGCATTAAATTGAAATTTCATGAACATTAATTATACTAAAAATTACTATATGTCATTTTTATTAAAAAAATAAGTTTGAAATTTTAAATCATATAATCAAACCGCACACTTAAAAAATGTGATTAAAAGTATTGATTTTGCTCACAATAATAGAGAAAAATAAAATTAAAATTTAACAATTATTTATATTTTTAATAATATTCTATTGTAGCTCATTGTAGTTGAAAAGTAACTTTGAATTAGTTTTAAACCTATTTTAAAATTCCTTGAAAGAAATCTCTCCTATATAGTAACATGATATGTGTTCCCACAATTCTTGGCATTGAGTTTACCTTGAAAACTAGGTACAATGTAAAGGTGTTAATAAATGATTAGATTCTAACTTAACACAAAATTTTGAGTAATGTTTGACCCAATTATCATTTAGGTCAACTAAGGGTCAAAAAGGTTTACCTGATTATTATTTAATTAGTTCATATTAACTCAAATAATCTAAAATCAACTTGAATTTGACCTAATTATCATTTGAGTTTGACTTAGGTGAGTTTGTGTTTAATTATTTGAGTTAATTGAGTCTTATTGATTCAAAAAATTACGTAGTTCATATAATAAACTAACTATATGGGTCAAATTGGGTCTAAAATTTTGATTTATAATAAATAGATCATGTTGGGATTAAACATATTTAGGTTTGGATTAACTTCAAGTTAGACTGAAATACAACCTTTAAATCAAAATTAACATCTCTAGTAGAATATATATTCTAAAAAATAGTGACATTTTCATACATATCACTTAATTCTATATATTTATATATCTGACACCTAAATTTTAATAATTATATAAATAACATCTAAATTTTTGATATTACATTAAAAATATCATCATCATTAACTTCTGAAATAAAATGCACATTTTCATTGATAGAAAAAGTGTTATATTTGTAAATATCAAATTTAAGTATTAGATATATAAATGCATATGAATTGTATAATATAATGTAAATCTTTCTTTAAGAAAATTAATATACAAGGACATGAACTAACTTTAAATTTTTGTTTCTATTTTACATTCTTATTATCATATGCTTAAAACTATTAGATTTTTATGATGCAACCGAGTTATGGGCAAAGAAAAACATAGAAAATTAATGTACTACATAAATGACAACTTTATTTTACATTATAATAACAATATTTTATTATTTTACATCATTTTCTTAAAAAGTGTAATATCAACAACTTTTTTAAAAGACTTGGTTCTTATTATCATTTTATTTGGGGATTTGAAGGGCTCAATATTCTTGAAATTTAATGGCATTTACATACATAGCACACAATTCTTATATATTCACATATCTAACACCTAAACTTTTATATTTACTTAAATAGATCCTAAATCTTTATTATTACATCAAAAATAGCACAACCAATACTTTTTTTTTTAAGAAATGAGTCTTTTTAGACATAGGAAAAGTACTATTTTTATAAATATCAAGCTTTAGATGTTAAACATGTAAATTCATAAGAATTGTGTGCTACCAATGTAAATTTTCCTAAAATTTATATTATGCAAAAGTTGTAATTGATTAATTAATTATTATTCATCATTAATTAATTATTACTATTCATTAAACTATTCATATTGATGAGAATGCATAACATTTCATAATTATTAATCATAACCTAGAAGAGATTAATAATGGCAAGTTCATACACACAATATATGTATAAAGCTTGAATCATAAATCTCTTAGTTCATAACGAAGAGAGTTAATTTAATGGCAAGTTCATACACACAATATATGTATAAAGCTTGAATCCTATATCTCTTAGTTCATAACGAAGCTCTCAACCACTAGACTACAGTATTTTACACATTGACTCTTATTTGTGTGACAAACTGATAGTCAATGAGTGTCATTCATCATGACTACTCTTTGTTATGCTTTTCTCATCTTTGTTAACAATATGTAGTATTATTGGCCTCACCAAAAAAGTTGTTACGAGTGATGATTTTCTAAGAGCTTCTCCAATAGTTAGTGGTGTCAATTCAGGCTCATGAGTTAGGTTCATGTCTTACCTAAAATTGACCTAACTTAAACTACTTGACTCAAAACTAACTCAAATAGCATACAGACTAAAAACTATGACTCATTTAAACATATATTTTGAGTCATATGTAAGTCAAAATTGAGTCAATTTTGATATTATAAATCAAATTTTATGTTAATTTTGAGTTGGTGGATCAAGGTTGGGTCAAATTCAAATTATCAGGTCGATTTCAGATTAATTGGTCAACTCATACCATATCCGAAAAATTAAAAGGATCAAATACTCAATTATGACTATTTTTTTTTTATTTCTAGACCATTTTCATTATGTTAGAAATATCTAACAAGGCTATCATAGTTTTTTTAATATTATTGTAGAGAATGGCTATGAAGATTTTATATATCTCATATTAAAATGTAAAAGATGACACCTTAGCTTGAGAGTGTAAACAATATGACAAATATGAGATAAAAAGTTGACCACAACTCTTTTCACCACTATCACTATGACCTTTGACCATAAACACCCTCAGGGGCCACTAATATTTTTTTATTGTAAAATTTAAATACATACCACATAATTTTTATGCATTTACCTATCTAGTACCTAAATTTTTATATTTACAAATATAATATTTTTTTTATATTTTAAAAGATACATTTGCTTTTAAAAATTAAGAAAAATATTATTTTTATGTAATTATTTTTATTTTATATATTATTGATTTTACAGATCACATATATTATGTTTTTGATAGCATAACTAAATTATTAAATGTTTACCATATTTAGTTATATCTAATCTTGTTAATTACACTAATCACTCTTAAGGATACTAAACAAGAAAACAAGAATAATGTTGATTAAATAATCATATGAACTAACATAAAATTTATCTAATTATCTTAATTTGTTAGTCCCAAAATCTAATAATTTCTCAAGTATTTACAAACATTTTCTTGAAATAAGAATTTGTAAATAATATTATTATTTTTAGAGATTACAATCATAATGGAATAACAATTCTTGGAGATGTAAATGAATGTAAAAGATTATAAATTTGTACCTTTAAGAAAATAGTATTGTTAATTTAGGAAGAAGATTCCTATTTATATATCAAAGACATTATAATCCTATTAAAAATGCCGTAAAATCATGTCATAAATGAATGCTCATATTACCCTCATAATTAAGAAGTAATCACCTCTATAAAAAAAAACTCCTAAGATTAGTATCATGGTTGAATACCTAACTCTTGGGGTAGTAAATGATGATCATAAATCTTTTACTTTAATGTTGAGCGAATTTAATTATAAATATAAAAAGTAATATTTACATACTAAGAATTTGAGTCAAATAAGTTTTTTAGTAAAAAAAGGAACATTTACGATCATACCACACAATTCTCATATATTTATGACACATAAATTTTGATATATATAGATAGATATATGTAGCACCCAAATTATTAATATTACATCAAAAATAATACTTTTATTAATATTTTAAAATGAAAATTTTTTTCATGTATAGAAAAAGTATTATATTTGTAAATATCAAATTTTAGATATTAGATATGTAAACATATAAATATTATTGTAAGTTTCTCAAAAAAAAAAATTTTTATAAATTTATATGTTCAAGAAAAAAATTATTGTTAATTTGGGATGAAGAGTCTCTTTAATGCAATGCAAGACTCCTTGAAGTTCTCAAATTAACAATGATGTCAAATCATGCAAAGACCTAATAATTAAGTTGTAATGCTCTCTATGTAAAGATTAAAAACATTACATATTTAATAAGATATATGAATATTTTATATATTTAATTAATTCATTTATAATTCAAAATTTATATAAAATACAAAAATATTTTAAGAATCATTTTAAAGAAAAAATATTGAGATTTGAAGATAATTATTATAATTTTTAAAATATATGTGCTATAAGATTCTAATTATAAAATAAAATGGAAACATTTACATAAATACATATCACATAATTATTATGAATTTACATATCTACCATTCAAATCTTGATTTTTACCTTTTTTTAATATCTTACTTACATATGAAAAGATGTATTCACTTCTACAAAATTAATAGTAATAGTATTGTTAATGTGATGTAAAAGATTTAAATGTTATGGATGTAGATATCAAAATTTAGGTGTCAAATATATAAATGCTCCAATAAGTACAAAATTTAAAAAAAAAAACAAGTCAAACATAATTATTTTGAAGACAAGATAGTAATACTTCGAGATATTTACATATAATGTGGAATATATTTAACATTTTTCATAACAAAATGTGATTAATATCACTTGTCATGATTTTAGTTCAATATTTAAATTTCAAATTTTAGGTGATATTTTTTTGCCATTTTTAATTAATATTTAGCCAAATTATAACAAAAAAAAAACACTAATTTAATTCTAGTGCTATCTTAAAATTCATTCTTTACCTCAATATTTGTGATTGATTTAACAATTTTTTTATTATTAATATTCCTTATGATTCCAAGAAGCTTAATTTTATATTAGCCTTTAATGCTAAAGAAGCTTGTGAGATTATTATAAATCGTTTAAATCGTACCTTATGATCTTCCTTTGACTTATTGATTATGATTGCATTTATGATAATTAATTAAAAATAAATAAAAATAAGATGTTTTAACTGAAAATAATTAAATGATTAGTCTTTAATGTTTGCATGTGATTGGAATTTATCTTTCAGCACTAACCTGATCACTTAATAATAAGAAGGGATTGAATTAAAAGCTTGCAAAATGAATGAGAAATTGCACAATCGAGACTAGTTTATGATTTAAAGTATTTGTTTAATTAAATATCTATTAATACCGACAGCCTTTTAGCTTGGTTGGGGTGAGACAGAACTCCACGCTCGATTCCTCTAAGGGGCTCGATGAAAAGTAAGTGAGACGAATGCTGATGAATACATACCAGTACATGTGATCCCCACCCACAAGATGGTGTTGGATACCCATTCCAAATTAAAAAAAATCTATTAATAAGTATGAAATTTGATGTAAATGTGATTTTATGTCTATTTATTTATAATTGATCTTATGCTATTTTAAATTATTAAAGTAATTGAATAAATTTTTATTTCTTAAGAATATATATGTTAACACATCATGTAAACATTCTAAATTATAAGTTTAGGGTTTAGATAAATCTAAAGAACATAAAAATAGTTCATTCTAAACCTGATTGAGTTAAAATTAAGCATTTATTAAAGTATAATTAAAAAAATGTGAGGTATTAATTGAAAAGTTAAATGAACTCTATATTAGTTTTAAATTATAGTCACATTTTAAGAAAAAATATTATTAAAATACTATTAGGTCCTATGCTTCTAAAAAAATTATTAAAAGCACATTTTAATCAAAATTTAAAAAAAAGTTATTTTTTTAAATAACTAGTAGAAATACATGTTTTATATGTATTAAATATTTTATTTAGAAATTATTTTAAGTTTAATTTTAATGTTATGTTATTTAATAGTTATTAAATAAATAACGAATCATTTTGATTGATCTTGAATGATAAATGACGCATTAAATTGAAATTGCATGCACATTAATTATATTAAAAATGGCTTATTTATGCGATAAATATATTTTTTTCAATTTATAGTACTTTCAACTAAAAATAACTATATATCATTTTTATTAAAAAATAAGTTTGAAATTTTAAATCATATAATCAAATCGCACACTTAAAAAATGTGATTAAAATTATTGCTTTTGCTCACAATAATAGAGAAAAACAAAATTAAAATTTAACAATTATTTATATTTTAATAATATTCTATTTAGCGCATCATAGTGGAAATGTAACTTTGAATTTGTTTTAAACCTATTTTACAATTCTTTGAAAGAAATCTCTCCTCCCACAGTTCTTGGCAATGAGTTTACCTTGAAAACTAGGTACAATGTAAAGGTGTTAATAAATGATTAGATTCTAACTTAACTCAAAATTTTGAGTAATGTTTGACCCAATTATCATTTAGGTCAACTAAGGGTCAAAAGGGTTTACCTGATTATTATTTAATTAGTTCATATTAACTCAAATAATCTAAAATCATCTTGAATTTGACCTAATTATCATTTGAGTTTGACTTAGGTGAGTTTGTGTTTAATTATTTGAGTTAATTGAGTTAATTGAGTCTTACTGATTCAAAAAATTACGTGGTTCATATAATAAACTAACTATATGGGTCAAATTGGATCTACAATTTTAATCTATTATGTTGGGATTAAACATATTTAGGTTTGGATTAACTTCAAGGTAGACTGAAATACAACCTTTAAACCAAAATTAACATCTCTAGTAGAATATATATTCCAAAAAAAAGTGACATTTTCATACATATCACTTAATTCTATATATTTACATATCTAACACCTAAATTTTAATAATTACATAAATAATATATAAAATTTTGATATTACATCAAAAATATCATCATCATTAACTTCTGAAATGAAATGCACATTTTCATTGATAGAAAAAGTGTTATATTTGTAAATATCAAATTTAGTATTAGATATATAAATGCATATGAATTGTATAATATAATGTAAATATTTCTTTAAGAAAATTAATATAAAGAGACATGAACTAAATTTAAATTTTTGTTTCTATTTTACATTCTTATTATCATATGCTTAAAATTATTAGATTTTTATGATGCAACCGAGTTATGGGCAAAGAAAAGCATAGAAAATTAATGTACTACATAAATGACAACTTTATTTTACATGATAATAACAATATTTTATTATTTTACATCATTTTCTTAAAAAGTGTAATATGAACAACTTTTTTAAAAGACTTGGTTCTTATTATCATTTTATTTGGGGATTTGAAGGGCTCAATATTCTTGAAATTTAGTGGCATTTACATACATAGCACATAGTTCTTATATATTCACATATCTAACACCTAAACTTTCATATTTACTTAAATAGAACCTAAATCTTTATTATTACATCAAAAATAGCACAATCAATGCTTTTTTTAAGAAATGCGTCTTTTTAGACATGGGAAAAGTACTATTTTTATAAATATTAAACTTTAGAGGTTAAACATGTAAATTCATAAGAATTGTGTGCTACCTTCCTAAAATTTATATTATGCAAAAGCTGTAATTGATTAATTAATTACTATTCATCATTAATTAATTATTGATATTCATTAAACTATTCATATTGATGAGAATGCATAACCTTTCATAATTATTAATAATAACCCATCAGTGTTAAATGCAATGTGTAGATTGGTGTCAAAGAAAGATAATGCAATAAAAAAAAAGTTAGCTAACAAAGTTTAACTGTGAGTGTGATTAATGAAGGCACCTATTTTCGAGAGGCCCTTAGAATGACAAAATGATAGCATAGAAACATTAGATCATGCATTAACTTGTTATTTTACTTTTGTTTTTTTTTTTTTTTTTTGGGGGGGGGGGGACATTTGAGTTAATTTGGCAAATTCACACACACAATATATGTATAAAGCTTGAATCCTAAATCTCTTAGTTCATAACGAAGCTCTCAACCACTAGACTAAAGTGTTTTACACATTGACTCTTATTTTTGTGACAAACTGATAGTCAATGGGTGCCATTCATCATAACTACTCCTTGTTGTGCTTTTCTCATCTATGTTAACAATGTGTAGTATTATTGGCCTCACCAAAAAAATTGTTACATGTGATGATTTTCTAAGAGCTTCTCCAATAGTTAGTGGTGTCAATTCAGGCTCATGAGTTAGGTTCGTGTCTTACCTAAAATTGACCTATCTTGAACTACTTAACTCAAAACTAACCCAAATAACATACAGACTAAAAACTATGACTCACTTAAAGATACATTTTGAGTCAAATTTAATCAAAATTGAGTCAATTTTGACATTATAAATCAAATTTTATGTTAATTTTGAGTTGGTGGGTCAAATTCAAATTATCAGGTCAATTTCAGATTAATTGGTCAACTCAGACCATATCCAAAAAATTAAAAGTATCAAATACTCAATTATGACTATTTTTTTATTTTGTGACCATTTTCATTATGTTAGAAATATCTAACAAGGCTATCATAGTTTTTTTAATATTATTGTAGAGAATGGCTATGAAGATTTTATATATCCTCATATTAAAATGTAAGAGATGTCACCTTAGGGTCAAAAACACCCCAACCTCTTCGATGAAAAGAGTGGTTTAAAATGTCGGTGTAATTTTCAAAAGGTAGATAGAATAGTAGATAAGACACTACCCAGAGATTTCATCCTTTTTGGTGAGAACTTTTGATCTGGTTCCAGGTTTTCTATAGGTGCAAGCCTCTATAGTTAATTATCCCTCTCAATAAGTGAGAGAGAACTTTCAATTAAGGCTAGTCATTAGATCGCTTAATACATAGCGTATAGTAGCGGCATATAGAGTTCTAGAATTTAGATCATGAAATTTATCATTTCAGCTTAAACCGGATGGTTGGGGGAATGATGACGTGTACGATCTAGATCCCATGGTTCCGTCATCCCGGCCGTGGTCCCTAGTCTACTTAGTCGAGGAGGTAGTCACCAACCCCGCGAAGGATCTTTATCAACAATACATGGGTTACGTCATCTAAGAAATCCTGTAGACCTGGGGTGATGTTTATTTAAGGAGATAATCTTAAGTCTACCTAAGAGGGCGGTCTATCAAGTATACCTTATGATTCATAACTCAAAAGGCGAGCCAGAGCATACGGGTTCGTCATGATCGTAATATAATGGAGCCGATGGCCAAACCACCGTCGGAGAAATCGGTCATAATTGCTTCATCTATGGAGCCTACCGCCGCCACGTAATTGTGAGGAAAGGTCACGCCCATCGGTAAGAGATTGATTGAGAGTGAACATAGTATAACACTTGATTTGGCATTGGCTCCTATATGAGCTAGAGTTTTCTTAGTTTATCACCCCCGATAAACTATTACGGAAGGTGGATAGATTGTTTTTGATAGAAGTTTTTAATGATAGAATTTCATTTAGATGATTTGTAGATTGTCATTTGAAAATTGATTTATTTAGAATATGTTTAAGAGTTTTAGATCACATCAACTCTGTTTAGCTGCTAACAGAGGATTAGATCTACTATCACTTGATATAATTAATTTTTTTAGATATTTCACTGATTTGAAACTCTTATTATAGGTTTTAAGATTTTGTTAACTGCACCAGCCCTAAGACTAAACCGAAGCAACCCACGCAAAGATCCTTGAATTTATGCATTCAAAGATGGTGTCGGCCCATGGTATATATAGATTAGTTATTTATCTAAGGAGACAATCTTAAGTCTACCTTATGACAGAGCCTATCAAGTATACCCTATGATTCACAACTCAAAGGCGAGCCTTTGGGGAGCATACGATCTGCGATCGTAATATAATGAGCCGACCGCCAAACCACCCGTCGAGGACTCTGAATAGCTTCATCTATGGAGCCTACTGGCCAAGCCACCTAGTTCAGGGACACGAGTCATGTCCTTACTAGCAAGAGATTGATTGAGAGTGAATATAGCAGAATACTTGATTTGAAATTTGCTCCTTTGTGAGCTAGAGTTTTCTTAGTTTGTCAATCCCGATAAACTATTACGGAAGGTGGATGGATTGAATTTGATTTAAGTTTTTAATGATAGGGTTTCATTTGAATAGTTTTAGATTGATATTTTAAAATTGATTTGATTTGAGAAATTAATTAATTTGGATATGTTTAAGAGCTTTAGATCTTGTCAACTTTGTTTAGCTGCTAATAGAGGATTAGATCTACTATCACCTGACAGAATCAATTTTTTAGACATTTCACTGATTTAAAACTCTTATAATAGGTTTTAGGTTTTGTTAACTGGACTCGCCCCTAAGACTAAACTGGAAGCAACCTACGCAAAGATCCTGACACTTGAATTTAGGCATTCAAAGATAGTGTCGGGCACATGGTGTATAGTGATTTTTGGTAATTTTGTGTTTGAATTATGATATTAATTTCAGATCTTTCATTTACTTCCAACTTTAGCCTGCGCAGCCTTTTCAGACATTAAAATTTGCAATTGAAATCTCTATGTCCGAGCACATGCAGGTATTTATAGCTTAGATAATTTCACCTAATTAGTGATTTTGTTGATTTTTAAATCATAATTCAGGATGAAATTCTTTAATTCTTGATTGAAGAAAGCCTCCGAGATTTTTATAAATTTTGATTTAGTATCGTCTTCTGTTTGCTTGTACGAAGGGTTGCAGATCTAATGGCGAAGAAAGCATTATGATTTAGATTATAATTTCACACATTTCTTGAACTTAATTTACTTTTTCAGTTTTTGTAATTTTCCAACTTGATTATGCTAAATTTACATCAATTTTGACAAGTAATGCTGATTTCAGTATTTGTTGCTTTACCCCTACTCATGCTTATGAACTTGCATAACAATCACCTCCACATTCGTATAAGAATTATTAGACCCAATTTTGATTTAGTATAACACTTGATTTGGCATTGGCTTTTATATGAGTTAGAGTTTTCTTAGTTTATCACCCCCGATAAACTATTACGGAAGGTGGATATATTGTTTTTGATAGAAGTTTTTAATGATAGAATTTCATTTAGACGATTTGTAGATTGTCATTTGAAAATTGATTTATTTAGAATATATTTAAGAGTTTTAGATCACATCAACTCTGTCGCAATGTGAGGATTAAATCTACTATCACTTGATAGAATCAGTTTTTTTAGATATTTCACTGATTTGAAACTCTTATTATAGGTTTTAAGGTTTTGTTAACCCAACCCAAGACTAAACCGAAGCAACCCGCATCCTCAGACACTGAATTTATGCATTCAAAGATGGTGTCAGCCCATGCGGGTATATATAGATTAGTTATTTATCTAAGGAGATAATCTTAAGTCTACCTTGTCAGAGGCTATTTGCCTATCAAATATACCCTATAATTCACAACTCAAAGGCGTGAGCCATTGGGGAGCATACAATGGTCATCGTAATATAATGGAGCCGACCAAACCACCCGTCGAGGACTCGGTCATAACTCGCTTCATCTATGGAGCCTATTGCCACCCGGTGTACACGAGTCACGTCCTTACTGGCAAGAGATTGATTGAGAGTGAATATAGTAGAATACTTGATTTGACATTTGCTATTTTGTGAGCTAAAGTTTTCTTAGTTTGTCAATCCCGATAAACTATTGCGGAAGGTGGATGGATTGAATTTGATTTAAGTTTTTAATGATAGAGTTTCATTTAAATAGTTTTAGATTGATATTTTAAAATTGATTTGATTTGAGAAATTAATTAATTTGGATATGTTTAAGAGCTTTAGATCTTGTCAACTCGCTTAGGCTAATAGAGGATTAGATCTACTATCACCACGAATCGCTTTTTAGATATTTCACTGATTTAAAACTCTTATAATAGGTTTTTAGGTTTTGTTAATCCGGACTCAGTCCTAAGACTAAACTGGGAAGCAACCTACGCATCATCCTCTGACACTTGAATTTAGGCATTCAGCCTAGTGTTGGGGCACATGCGGGTGTATAGTGATTTATGGTAATTTTGTGTTTGAATTATGATATTAATTTCATATCTTTCATTTACTTCAACGCATGCTTTTCGACATTAAAATTTGCAATTGAAATCTATGTCCTACAGCACATGTGTATTTATAGCTTAGATAATTTCACCTAATTAGTGATTTCATTGATTTTTAAATCATAATTCAAAATGAAATTCTTTAATTCTTGATTGAAGAAAGCCTCCGTGATTTTTATAAATTTTGATTTAATATCTACGCTTTTAATAAGGGTTCTGATGACAAAGAAGGCGTTATGATTTAGATTGTAATTTCACACATTTCTTAAACTTAATTTACTTTTTGAGTTTTTGTAATTTTCCAACTTGATTATGCTCAATTTACATTAATTTTGACAAGTAATGCCGATTTCAGTATTTATTGCTTTACCCCTACTCATGCTTATGAGCTTGTATAGTAATCACCTCCACCTTCGTAGCGGCATGTAGAGTTTTAGAATTTAGATCATGAAATTTATCATTTCAGCTTAAACCAGATGATTGGGGGAATGATGACGCGTACGATCTAGATCCCATCCCATAAGGTCCCTCCTACAATGTAGAGGAGGTAATGACCCAACGATGAAGGATCCTTATCAACAATACATGGGTTACGTCAACTAAGAAATCTTTGTAGACCTGGGGTGGTGTTTATTTAAGGAGACAATCTTAAGTCTACCCAGGTGGTTGTCCATCAAGTATACCTTATGATTCACAACTCAAAGCGGAGCCATTGGGGAGCATATGTGTACGGTCATGATCATAATATAATGGAGCACTAGCCAAACCACCATCGAGGGAATCGGTCATAATTCCTTCATCTATGGAGCTCTCGGCTCATGCGCGGACACAGTCACGCCACCGGTAAGAGATTGATTGAGAGTGAACATAGTATAACACTTGATTTGGCATTGGCTCCTATATGAGCTAGAGTTTTCTTAGTTTATCACCCCATAAACTATTACTAAGGTGGATAGATTATTTTGATAGAAGTTTTAATGATAGAATTTCATTTAGACGATTTGTATTGTCATTTGAAAATTGATTTATCTAGAATATGTTTAAGAGTTTTAGATCACATCAACTCTGTTTAGCTACTAACAGAGGATTAGATCTACTATCACTTGATAGAATCAATTTTTTTAGATATTTTACTGATTTGAAACTCTTATTATAGGTTTTAAGGTTTTGTTAACCCGGACTCAGTCCTAAGACTAAACCGGGAAGCAACCCGCGCAGCATCCTCAGACACTTGAATTTATGCATTCAGCATGGTGTCGGGGCCCATGCGAGTATATATAGATTAGTTATTTATCTAAGGAGACAATCTTAAGTCAACCTTAATACGAGGCTATTTGCCCTATCAAGTATACCCATGATTCACAACTCAAAGGGCCATTAAAGCATACTGAGTGATCGTAATATAATGAAGTGGACTAGCCAAACCACTGAGGACTCGGTCATAACCGCTTCATCTGGAGCCTACTAGCCGCTTCACCAGTGACACGAGTCACGCCCCACCAAGAGATTCATTGAGAGTGAATATAGCAGAATACTTGATTTGACATTTGCTCCTTTGTGAGCTAGAGTTTTCTTAGTTTGTCAATCCCGACAAACTATTGCGGAAGATGGATGGATTGAATTTGATTTAAGTTTTTAATGATAGAGTTTCATTTGAATAGTTTTAGATTGATATTTTAAAATTGATTTGATTTGAGAAATTAATTAATTTGGATATGTTTAAGAGCTTTAGATCTTGTCAACTCTGTTTAGTCGCTAATGAGGATTAAATCTACTGATAGAATCGCTTTTAGATATTTCACTGATTTAAAACTCTTATAATAGTTTTTTAGGTTTTGTTAATCCGGACTCAGTCCTAAGACTAAACTGGAAAGCAACCTACGCAGCATCCTCTGACACTTGAATTTAGGCATTTAGCATAGTGTCGGGGCACATGCGGGTGTATAGTGATTTTCGGTAATTTTGTGTTTGAATTATGATATTAATTTCAGATCTTTCATTTACTTCCAACTTTAGCCTGCGCAGCCTTTTAAGACATTAAAATTTGCAATTGAAATCTCTATGTCCAAGCACATGCAGGTATTTATAGCTTAGATAATTTTACCTAATTAGTGATTTCGTTGATTTTTAAATCATAATTCAGGATGAAATTCTTTAATTCTTGATTAAAGAAAGCCTCCGTGATTTTTATAAATTTTAATTTAGTATCGACTGCCCTGCTTTTGTCTGAAGGGTGCGAGATGGCAAGAAAGCTATGATTTAGATTGTAATTTCACACATTTCTTGAACTTAATTTACTTTTTGAGTTTTTATAATTTTCCAACTTGATTATGCTCAATTTACATCAATTTTGACAAGTAATGCCGATTTCAGTATTTGTTGCTTTACCCCTACTCATGCTTATGAGCTTGTATAGTAATCACCTTCACATTCGTATAAGAATTATTAGACCCAATTTTGATTTAGTATAACACTTGATTTGGCATTGGCTCCTATATGAGCTAGAGTTTTCTTAATTTATCACCCCTGATAAACTATTACGGAAGGTGGATAGATTATTTTTGATAGAAGTTTTTAATGATAGAATTTCATTTGAAAATTGATTTATTTAGAATATATTTAAGAGTTTTAGATCACATCAACTCTGTTTAGCTGCTAACAGAGGATTAGATCTACTATCACTTGATAGAATTAGTTTTTTAGATATTTCACTGATTTAAAACTCTTATTATAGGTTTTAAGGTTTTGTTAACCCGAACCTAGTCCTAAGACTAAACCGGGAAGCAACCCACGCAGCATCCTCAGACACTTGAATTTATGCATTCAGCATGGTGTCGGAGCCCATGCGGGTATATATAGATTAGTTATTTATCTAAAGAGATAATCTTAAGTCTACCTTAGCTGACAGAGGGCTATTTTCCCTATCAAGTATACCCTATGATTCACAACTCAAAGGGCAGAGCCATTGGGGAGCATACACGGCTGATCGTAATATAATAATGGACCGCCAAACCACTCAATCGAGGACTCGGTCATAACGCTTCATCTATGGAGCTCACGGCCAAGCCACTCGTCAGGGACACGAGTCACGCCCCCTCGCAAGAGAGATTCATTGAGAGTGAATATAGCGAATACTTGATTTGACATTTGCTTTTGTGAAGAGTTTTCTTAGTTTGTCAATCCCGACAAACTATTGCGGAAGGTGAATGGATTGAATTTGATTTAAGTTTTTAATGATAGAGTTTCATTTGAATAGTTTTAGATTGATATTTTAAAATTGATTTGATTTGAGAAATTAATTAATTTGGATATGTTTAAGAGCTTTAGATCTTGTCAACTCTGTTTAGCTGCTAATAGAGGATTAGATCTACTATCACCTGATAGAATCAGTTTTTTAGATATTTCACTGATTTAAAACTCTTATAATAGTTTTTTAGGTTTTGTTAATCCGCCCCAAGACTAAAGCGGAAGCAACCCACGCAAAGATCCTCGACACTTGAATTTAGGCATTTAGCATGTGTCCACATGCGTGTATAGTAATTTTCGGTAATTTTGTGTTTGAATTATGATATTAATTTGATCTTTCATTTACTTTAACTGCTGCAAGACATTAAAATTTGCAATTGAAATCTCTATGTCCGAATACATGCGTATTTATAGCTTCATAATTTCACCTAATTAGTGATTTGATTTTAAATCATAATTCGTAATGAAATTCTTTAATTCTTGATTGAAGAAAGCCTCGTGATTTTTATAAATTTTGATTTAGATTACCGCTTTGGGGGTTGCGCTGATGGCAAGAAGGAGTTATGATTTAGATTGTAATTTCACACATTTCTTGAACTTAATTTACTTTTTGAGTTTTTGTAATTTTCCAACTTGATTATGCTCAATTTACATCAATTTTGATAAGTAATGTCGATTTCAGTATTTGTTGCTTTACCCGTACTCATGCTTATGAGCTTGCATAGTAATCACCTTCACATTCGTATAAGAATTATTAGACCCAATTTTGATTTAGTATAACACTTGATTTGGCATTAGCTCCTATATGAGCTAGAGTTTTCTTAGTTTATCACCCCCGATAAACTATTACGGAAGGTGGATAGATTATTTTTGATAGAAGTTTTTAATGATAGAATTTCATTTGAAAATTGATTTATTTAGAATATATTTAAGAGTTTTAGATCACATCAACTCTATTTAGCTGCTAACAGAGGATTAGATCTACTATCACTTGATAGAATCAGTTTTTTTAGATATTTCACTGATTTAAAACTCTTATTATAGGTTTTAAGATTTTGTTAACACCCAAGACTAACCGGAAGCAACCCAAGCAAAGATCCTCGACACTTGAATTTATGCATTGACATGTCTGGCCATGTGGGTATATATAGATTAGTTATTTATCTAAGGAGACAATCTTAAGTCTACCTTAGTTGAGAGGCTATTTGCCTATCAAGTATACCCATGATTCACAACTCAAAGGGAGCCATTGATATACTGGACTACGGTCTTAATCATAATATAATGAGTCAATCGGCCAAATCACCGAGAGGACTCTATCGCTTCATCTATGGAGCTCTTGCCACCCAGTGGGACACGAGTCACGCCCCATCACAATTGATTGATTGAGAGTGAATATAGTATAATACTTGATTTGACATTTGCTCCTTTGTGAGCTAAAATTTTCTTAGTTTGTCAATCCCGACAAACTATTGCGGAAGGTGGATGGATTGAATTTGATTTAAGTTTTAATGATAGAGTTTCATTTGAATAGTTTTAGATTGATATTTTAAAATTGATTTGATTTAAGAAATTAATTAATTTGGATATGTTTAAGAGCTTTAGATCTTGTCAACTCTGTTTAGCTGTTAATAGAGAATTAGATCTACTATCATCTGACAGAATCAATTTTTTAGACATTTCACTGATTTAAAACTCTTATAATAGGTTTTGTTTTTGAATGACCCCAAGAGACTAAACTGAAGAACTACGATCCTCTCACTTGAATTTAGGCATTCAGTATAGTATCAAGGCACATGCGGGTGTATAGTGATTTTCGGTAATTTTGTGTTTGAATTATGATATTAATTTCAGATCTTTCATTTACTTCCAACTTTAGCCTGCGCAGCCTTTTTAGACATTAAAATTTGCAATTGAAATCTCTATGTCCGAGCACATGCAGGTATTTATAGCTTAGATAATTTCACCTAATTAGTGATTTCGTTGATTTTTAAATCATAATTCAGGATGAAATTCTTTAATTCTTGATTGAAGAAAGCCTCCGTGATTTTTATAAATTTTGATTTAGTATCGCCTTCTGTCTGCTTGTACGAAAGGTTGCAGATCTGATGGCGAAGAAGACGTTATGATTTAGATTGTAATTTCACACATTTCTTGAACTTAATTTACTTTTTGAGTTTTTGTAATTTTCCAACTTGATTATGCTCAATTTACATCAATTTTGACAAGTAATACCGATTTCAGTATTTGTTGTTTTACCCCTACTCATGCTTATGAGCTTGCATAGTAATCACCTCCACATTCAGATAAGAATTATTAAACCTAATTTGGATTCATCCTCAAATTGTCCCCTATTTAATTTTGAAAATTTACAAGAAAAGGGAACTCATTTTTAACGCTTCAATTTAAGCCATAAAGGATTGTCATTAGAGTTTGTGAATTTAATATTAGCCTCCCCCAAAGTTTTTTAAGTTTAATATTAGCCTCCTCCAAATTTTACTTAGATTTTAAAGGAATTCTATTCTTTTCAAGATTTGTTTTAAAGGCTCCCCGCCCCCTTTTTTATTTGATGCTATAAAATTAGTTGCAGGTTTTCCTACTTAATGCTCCTAAATTAGCTCATTTCATTCTCTCTTTTTCTAAGTCAAAAGATTTGACAAAATTTCATACCTCAGATCATCCCCTGTAGAGGTCAGATCGGAGTATTTTGGCCTACTCGCACACCCCAAGCATGACGCAGTTAGTATTTTAAAGCACCTCGGCCGACCTTCAATCACTCATTACGCCCAGATGAGCATAACGAGACCTTCAATCACCTGCATAAAAGCAAATATATTTGCAAATAGTCCAAATTTCGATAGCATGTTGGCATAAATACATCAGCTTTTGGATGTCTTCCGCATACGATGAGCATTTTGGTGTTAACATGTAATTTTCAATCACTGCTACTCGATGAGTATAACGAGGTCTTCAAATATGAAGAATGCCCGCTAGGAAAACTCTTGTGGCCTTCCTTGATAACACTTTTCTCTCCATGGCATATAACACTTGTAGTAAAGTTATCATATTTAGCAATGCCATCTGGAAAACATCGCCAAAAGAAATCCGGTCGAGGTCTACCAACAGCATCCTTGATTGCATCAGTTAGGATCCAGTAATAAGCACAGAAAACAGGAGGCCTAATATTGCATTGTGCAGATCATAGACATTTCTCTTTTTGAAGTATATACCGAGGATGATAAAAATCGGTAAAATGACTGCTATCAAAGGGACGGCCCAAAATGGCACTGTGTTGCTCTTCATTGGATATCTAAGATCTGTCATCATATATTCTCCCACAAAGCGGTGATAGGGTTCTATGACTAGAAGTAATAGTATGAGCCAGTCATGCTTGTGGGATTTTGCTACTTTAATTCCATGGGATCTAAAATTGTAAGCACCAAGCTGAATATCCGCCATTGTCACTTCTGTCCCCTCTCAGCCTTATGGCTAAGATCAAATGTACTTCTGTCCCCTCTTCAGAACCGAACAGCACGCTGTCGTCCTCCCTGACCTTCTAAATGAGACTCCCTTCAATAATAAAAAAAAAAGCGGATCAATCAGCCGGCTCCAGATCAAAGGATCTCTACAAAAACTACTGGTGATCGCAACGAGATCGGTAGAGGTGAAACGGAGAAGACCTGAGGGGAAGTTATAGAGAAAGGAATAGCAGCGTCTCCTTCCTCTGCCGATTTCAACGAATGAGGGAGAGAGAGAGACGTAGAAGGCTTACGTAGCTTTTTTGCATGCATGCGGTGCTACAGTACCGGCTGGAGAGGGAAGAACAGGCGACGGGCACTGTAGCGCAGGGGAAAATATTACGTCCGGAGTCCGCACGTAGCTTTACGTGCGGACTAATCGCACACACGCGCGATAAGATAAGCCAAAAAAACGACCGTAGCATCTAAACGACGCTATTTTCCGCGGTTTAGCGACAAACCGGGGAATGATTATACGCGGAAAAATTAAAAATATCTTCATTTGCAGTGATTTTTTTATTTGCGACCGGTGAGAGCATACGAAAGAGCTAAGAAGGAGAATGAATGAAATGGGCGTTGAAATAAATACGATGTCGTAAATAAAAATGGATCGAATCTTTTAAGAGTTGTAATCCTTCTCAGTATTCATATTTATTTTCATGATTTTTTGTAAAGTTCGAGAAAACATATTCAATGTAATCCTTCAGAGGAAATTGGTGGTTGTTTGATTAATTTTTAGTGCTTTTTTACATATGTACTCTCAGAGTGTCTTCGAGTGTGACGATTTTTTCCGCTTTTATTTCACTTTCAGCTCTTGTTCGGATCATGGTAACTAAATCCCAATCACCTCTCAGACATGTTCTCCTCACTGTATTCTATACCTCATACTGCAGACTCCCCTCAGACCACCCTCTATACCTTCTATACCTCTATACCTTCTCATATGCTATATCTGCCTTGCATTCTGTACCTTCCTCAGATTCTCTGACCAGACTGCCATATACCTTCTATACCTCTATACCTTCTACCGCCATTCAGATCAGACCGACCATGACTTCTGAACAAGACTCCACCGAGGCTTCCACTATGAAGGTCTTCTCGAGAAGATACCCCTGGTCTCAGTACTTCCACTCCACTGGGATGGAAGCACTCATGCAGAATGCCATCCAGCCTCTCACTAATGCATGGTGGGATGCCACAACTTCCTCAACTCCCTCAAACCGCAAATAACATATCGCATCCTTGATTGGGGTAAGAAGCAGAGGCAAGTTGACACAATGCGGGGAATATCCGGAAGAGATACGGGAATCGAGAGCAAAGAATGGACCGCGGATGGTCGATGTCGAGTTCTCGCTAGATGGGGATGAGAGGATGATTCAATGGTCTCCTCTTCCGATAAGTCCTCGAGGCGGACACAGTGTTAATCCAAAGATAGTATGACGACAAACAACATAGCTAAATGCATTACTCAACGAAATGAACGAACATAACCATCGTCTCAGACTGGTCTTCTCCCAAATCGTCAAGGCAACATCAGAACTTTATTTTAGGCCAACGCAACATACGCATCGTGCACGGAAATGACTAATGCTAATAATGTGCTCAGCCGCCTAGATCTACAACAAAAAATTTATACAGGTTAAATTGCTCACATCAAGTAAAACATAATCGACGGGAACATACCATAAGAAGAGGACAAAGCCACTCCAAAGGCTGTTTGTCAGATCTTTCTTATAATGTCATTGAAGACACTAAGCCCAAATGGCTTCAAACCCAATTGTACTCAAAGAAATTTCTCAATATTATACAGAAAATTAAACTAGAAGCTACTCTATAGTTGTGGTATGCAAAGAACAAATTTGAAATAAGAAAACGATGTACAATATAAACGTAAGAATGAGCTATCCGATCGAGCTTATTCTTATAATCGGTGAACTATACGTGACATGGGGATTTCCATAAAACTTTCTCCCCTTTGTTTGCATCCCCAAAGATCATACTCATCCGGTGAAAGAAATGCACCGCCACCCAAGAAAAAGGTTTCTGTCGATGTCCCGAAGATAGGATAGAGGTTATGGCAACCGAGTCTTCGCAATCGTGAATCTCACGAATTGGTTCAGTGAAGTCGCTTCAATATTTCACACTTCACTAGTGAAGCGTAATATTATCAAATAATGCTCGATGGCACTACCGCATCTAGACGTTATCCTTTTGCACATGTTGAACTTCAAAATAAAGTTAAGGTAATCGAATATTAAGAAGATAATGGATTGCAAGCACCTTAATATCGTGAGTGAGTGCAGTGTACAGAGGCAGAGGAGTTCTGGAGAGTACATTTGCAAACAAGCATCTAAATTAGCTTCCAAACAACCTCTAAACTACTTCCATATAATAAAGAACATTGTCTCAACAACCGAATCAACAATCAAGAAAATCACCCCAAAATCGTCTAACATCGAGGGTGCAGGTACGAGACAGAGGTACAGGGTACGTGATTTATTTTCTCCACGTAACACACCCAAACCGACAAAACACAACTTCCCGCTTATTCATAACGGATTCTAGCCATAGTATGCCCTCCAAACGGTAAAATGGAAAAAAATGCAAAATCTCAAGAAAGTAGACACAGAGGGAGGGTTCTGGAGTACATTTGCAAACAAGCATCTAAATTAGCTTCCAAACAACCTCTAAACTACTTCCACAAGATAGAAGAACATTGTCTCAACAACCGCATCAACAATCAAGAAAAATAGCCCAAAATCGCTCTCTAACATCAAGAGGGTACAGAGCAGAGCAGCAGAGTGCATTCATTTTCTCCACAGAACACACCCAAACCGACAAAACGCAACTTCCCAGTTATTCATAACGATTCTAGCCATAGTATGCCCTCCAAACGGTAAAAAATGGACTGAAAAAAATACAAAATCTCAAGAAAGTATAGATAGAGTACAGGAGGGTTCTGAGAGTACATTTGCAAACAAGCATCTAAATTAGCTTCCAAACAACCTCTAAACTACTTCCACAAGATAAGAAGAACATTGTCTCAACAACTGACCTAACAATCAAGAAAAATAGCCCAAAATCGCTCTAACATCGAGGGCAGAGGCAGAGGTACAGTGCACAGAGGTACAGGGGAGGTACAGAGGTAGAGAGTGCACAGATGATTCATTTTCTTCACAATACACCCAACCAAAAAAAAACATAACTTCCCGCGAACGATTTTAGCCATAGTATGCCCTCCAAAAAAAATGGACGAAAAAATGCAAAATCTCAAGAAAGTATAGAGGTACTTGGGTTTCTGAGAGCAGGGTACAGTCAACAATCAACAAAAAAAACAAGAAAATCGTCTCTAATATCGAGGGTAGACATACAGAGGTATAGAAATGTATGCGGAGCTATATACCAAAAAATGCCATAAAGAAACCTAAACACTATCGATGGATTGTAATGGACAAAGACAAAGAAAACCCTAAAATCTTTCAAGAGCATGTGGAAATACCTCGTAACCAACCGTCAATTTGAAATCGCTAAAAGCCGCTGATCGAACGACGGAGGGCGACACGGAGCTCAGGAAATTCTCTTCGTCGAAAGCCCGCCCGAGTATTACGAAATACCGAACGCAGAGCATATTTTGTTCCCCGAGGTTTAAACGAGGTAAATCTCGTGCCTGCCGGCTAAACCGCAGTAGCGCTTCCGCCTTACTTGTCATTTTTTACGCCGCACTGCCACGTCAGACAGATTGAGTCCGACGAAAGTACGACTCGACGCAATATTTTCTCAGAGTGCAGATCAATGGCTTTGGAGCAGTTGGCTTCAAGCGAGCAATGGAAGGTTACGATGGGAAGAGTAAGGATCCCACGGGATTTTTTTTTTTTTTTTCTTTTGGGTGTCAACAGGGGTGAGCCGGGCTGGAGAGATGGGAGCCTTCATTTGCATCCCCTTTACGTTCTTCCGTTGAGGGAGGAGGAGCACAAGCCGTCTCGACGAGTCTCCTCGGATGATGATAATCTGCGGAAGGAGAAGAAAACCGAGCTGAGTAGTTGCTTATGTATGAAGGAGTTTGAACGAGCGGAGCGGTGCATGCTACCCAGTATGTGGAGGAGGAGGACCTACGGCGGTTTGAGTTATTGAAAATTAATAGAATTTTTTTATTAATTAATTTTTCAAGTATTAATCAATTTTAAAATGAATTTTATCGACATCATCATAGGTCTATATATATTGATTCTGTAATTTCATTATTCGAACGCAACCCATTTCACGACGGATGTCATTTGATTGATGCCAAATTGAGTCAATACCAAAATGCGGCGCCACTTTTGACACTGGTTTCACGTAGACTCGTCTGAATTGAGTGCGAATAGTCTTACTAGATAGATTTCAGCATTTTGAAGCCAATGGAGTGATCAATTTTGCGAACAAAGGTCATTTGACTTGTATCGACGCCTACTAACCTCATATATACGCGGCAAGCATGTCATTTGATTGATCATCAAGTCTACAATATATATATCGACCAATTTTGACATCAATGGCGAATTTCGTTCGTCGATCGGAGGTCATTTAAGTTTATTTTGGTGACGCCTACGATTTCACCGATTTGCGTGTCACTTCAAATCATTCGACATTTGCATGACTTGTCAATTGAGCGCACGCCTCATTTGATAGATATTTTGAACGACGTAATCAATTTTACGAAGTCATTCATTGTCGCAGCCTTCATATGTGTGCACATTACATTAATAGCTCAAGCGCTTAATCGATTGATCATTAAATTTTGCAATATCTATATTCTGATCAATTTCGACATTCTGAATGCGACGGGAAAATCCGTTCGTCGATTGGAGGTCGTTTCGACCATTTTCACGGATGTCCACTGTATTTTGAACTCCGATTTGCGCACTGTCACTTCCAAATTTGACTTGGAAATGACTTGACTTGATACATATGGAGGTCAACACTTAGCTTGAGAGTGTAAAAAATATGACAAATATGAGATAAAAAGTTGACCACAACTCTTTTCACCACTATCACTCATAAAAAACTATATTTAGAGAAGAATATTATAAGCATTTGATAATTTTAACAAATACTTGTTAATGTGCAATTCACCCAAAAAAAAAACCTTTTAGCTTCTTCGACCTATGGTACTTTTGACATTTCATATATATAGCCTTTAATCAATATATCAATGTTGATTCTTCATCAGATCATAATTTGATTATCAAATAGAATTGTGTCAATAAGCTATCACTGATAATAATTAGAAATATTTGGAATAAGAACTATAATGTCTTTTGCAAAAGTACAATGAATAATCATTTCAATTCATTCTAAAAGAAGTTCTCAAAGTTATATAGATCCTCTAAGAATTCTTATAAGCTATCATCATTGAAATATATGTGATATGACACTTAAAATACTACTAAGCACAATCTTGATGCTAAAAGCAAGTCGAATTGAAGATCAAGACTTAAAATATCATAAAACTTTGGGACATCGCTTAAAAAAAGCTCTCAAATATGGAGTGTTTATAGTCAAATCGAAGGCCTCGATGAGGATCTAACAAGCCCAAGATCTCATAATTCGACTTCATTTGAGCATTCAAATACACAAAATACATCATATGATCAAAGGAATCATCATGAGTCGTCGATGGAGTGGTGATTTTGCATGTATTTGCATGTAGACACCGCCTCCTCCAATCTATAAATAGCCCTCATTCCTCATATGAGGGAGCCAAAGCAAGAGAGAGAGAGAGAGCTCTAAAGCTTGAAGATCCTCCAAGTAATCGCATGCCACCACTGACGGCCGCCAACCACCATCGCCACCACCGTCATTGATCCTCACCGTCAATCTCGCTACTCCATCATGACGCATCCTTCATCATCGGCCTCGCTCATCATCATCTACTACTACCATCAAGAATCAACCGAATCGCGCTAAATGTTCCTTTCTCATATACAATTATGTAATCCCATTCGGGAAGATTTTGTACTCAAATACATAGTGGATGATTTTATCTAGCCCGTGTTTTTTCCTCTTTTCGAGATTTTTCATTAAAATTGAGTTTTCTTGTCACTCTTAAATACCTGTGTGTGCCGGATTTCATAACAAGGCGAAGGCGTAAACTTTCACTCTACCACAACTGGTTTTCTAGCACAGCTTTGGCATCGTGGAGAAAAGAAACCCTCAATCACAATTTCGTGGAACACACGATATGTAATACTATAACAGCCTCCCGCCCAACTCCCCGACTCAAATCAACTTGAACCAAGGACGCCAAGTCGCCTTCCTCCCCATGATAGGCGTGACTGCGGTGAAGGCTGATAGGAATCTCTTTAGAAGATCGTCCGAATGGAAGAGTCTCAAAATGAGATGATCCGACTTTTAGGAACACAATACTACCGCTGCAAAATATATCTCCCCCAAGATCGATCGTTAACCATGGGAGGTCAAAACGCTAATCTCCTTGACACTAAGTTCCTCCGATAGACCGTGATGCCGATCTCTCGACACGCTAGTTCTACTCATCCATCACGTATCAACCGACCGCTAATCCACCAATTATTGCGGTAGCTTCACATTCTCGCCTTTGTGACTCACTGCCATGTTATGCGTAATTATGATGCTTAATGCAAGATGAATTTCACCTTCAAGAAAATCATCCTCCCTCACCGCGCTATGAGGAGTCCTCACCTTTAGTAAAGCTATTCTTCAACATCCTATTCTAGGTTTCAAGCTGAGCATTGATTCCTGATGGGGCAATCACCCATATGAACACATCGACCATTACAGATCATCATGCATATCCAACGAGCTCAACACACCGCTTTGTCGTCTTTCTTTGGGCAAGCTCGACTTGGTTCCTCCCTTCCAAGGGATCCATCCACTTTTAACTCGCCAAGATTTTGTGGAACAAGTTCATTGCAAATAAGAGGATCATTAAAGATTCCTCCCATCTCTCCGGCATTAATGAGGGAGAATCACTTAAGGAATACTTCCAGGTTCTCCTAGAAGCTCGCCAAATAGTGTACTCCTATTAAAAGGAGTTTTCCTTGAGGACTGCCTGGGCCTTTTACTCACTAATGCCCCACTCATATGCCGACTTAGTTCATCGTGTGGAAGCACAAATCTCTGCCGATGAGGCTATTAATGCTTATCATAAATAATTTGAACAATCTACAAGAAAACGTAAAAGCACCCCAGGGAATGCGGACCGACTGTCTCGTCAAAAGAAGCAACAAGGCAACCACGATCTCCCTCCATGGCCCCCATATCAATGACGTGAACCACGACCAAAAAAGGAATACACACCGCTAAACACGTCTCGTGTCAACCTCCTGATGGCCATTCGAGATGAAGAAAATATCAATTGATCCATAAAACCAAATTCAAAATCGAGAGCAATATTGTCACTTCCATCAAGTCATGGACATACTCAGGCATGCAAACAACTCAAAGAAGAAATCGAGAGGCTCATTCAACAAGGATATCTACGCATTTATGAAGAATCAATCAATCAAACAAACATACCTCCAACTGGGGCAACCGAATCATCAAAAAATAACAAAATAATCATCAAATAATTGGGAAAAAACAATCAGGAGGACCAATACTACTATCTAATCAAGTTCTCATTACCACTCAAGAGCCGAGTTAAAGAAATCTTGTATTAATCATCTCATCACTTTTAATAACTCGCACTTGGAAGGAGTCCAAGTTCCACATCAAGATCCTCTCATCAAGGGATTGTGACCCATAAGAGAGAATTTTGATTGATAATGGGAGTTCTGATGTTTTATTTTACTCCACCTTTCTTAGCATGGTCCGTTAAGGAAAAACTTCAACCCGCCGCAGACCGTTATATGGGTTTGATAATCAGACGAGTGGAGGGGACAATCACCCTTCCCGCTTTCTCAAGAATTTTCAACAAGTCACTCACTACCAATTCATAGTGGTCAAGTCAAATTCATATAATGTTATATTTGGAAGACCCTCCAATCAATCTTCTCTTGCCACTGCACTCATCTTAAGATAAAATTTCAAACTCCCATTGGGTTGGAGTGGTCTGGAAATCAATAATAAGACAATCATGTTACCTCAAACAAGCTCAACCACGCCTTCTGACCTTCAACATCGAGAATTTTAATCTTCGAAGATAAAGAAATACCTTAGAGGGTTTTTCTGTAAAGACTGCCCACTTCTTATCGAGATGACAAACCGTCAAGCTATAACTAAAGATCCAGAGGAAAAAATCATCCTTAGAACTTGGAACATGGAGGGTCTCTAAAAAGTGTTATATGTAATCCTTGGTGTATAAATATTATAGTCTTTAATTTATCCCGTTTATCTTTTCCTCTCCACCTCTTGTCTTTTGTTAACTTTCTCTAAAAATGTATCTCATCCCTTTTGTTAAGTTATCTTGTGACAATATTGTATCACCAACATTATCAAAGTAATAAGTTTATGAATTTTTCTTACAAGCTTATTTCTTCTTCATTTAATCCTCCCACTTGAGAAATATACAACTCACGTTGTATCTCAATGGCATGATCAATCCAAGGGGACTTGATGGGACCTCTTCCATATATAGGTAAGTAAAGTAACACTTTGGGCGATACCTAGGATAGGTCAAAAGGTCCTTGGTGGACATCCCGATCTCTCTTCCATACAGTTAACTTCGCCGGGTAACACTCGACAAACAATCGGATAGGTCAAAATTCTCAATGATTCAATTCGACCTCTTCCATACAGTTAACGTCGAGTCACACTCGACAAACAACCTCGGATAGGTCAAAATCTCGGATTCATACAGTTACGTCACGTCATTGAGTCACACTCGGCAACAACCCCGGATAGGTCAAAATCACTCACTCGGCGCCGCCGACCACTATCACCGGCCAGATGCGGGCATTCACCATCCACCGCAGGCGCGGTCGCCACCGTCGACTTCGTCGTCGCCGCTAGCCAACCCGCGATCAGGTCACCACCATGCATTACGTCGGCGCCACCGCCAATTGCGTCGGCAATCTCCGTCATCCCATGATCGTCGGCGGTCCGCATACTCCGCTCGCGTATCACCGCCCGCCAACCATCGGCGAATCTCGTCGTCATCCGCCGTATCTCGTCGGACACCACGCCGTCGGTCATCTGCGACTACCGCCGGCCGCCACCGTCATCGTCGCCGTCATCAGTCTCCGGTTATCATTGCCGATCATCGCATTCGAACCCGGTCGGTTCGACAGGGTAGTTGCGCTCTTTCGAGAAAAAGCTGCCATGACTAGATCTTGATCATCTCAACCCGGTCGGTCAGGCGGGTTGACACCTCTTTCAAGGGAAAATTGGAGCCTTGCGGTATGAACTACGTCTTGATCGCCTCGAACCCGGCGGTCCGAGGTCGTTAACACCTCTTTCAATTGGAGCTTCGTATGAGCTACGGGTCTTGATCGCCTCAAATTCGGTCAGTCGTTGACACCTCTTTCAAGAAAATTGGAGCCTTGCCGTATGAACTAGTCTTGATCTCAACCCGGTCATGAGGTTAACACCTCTTTCAAGGGAAAATTGAGTCATGAAAGCAGTCTTGATCGCTCCGAACCCGGTCGGTCAGACCAGGTTAGTTAACACCTCTTTCGAGAAAAGCGGAGTTGTATGAACTATGGGTCTTGTCGCCTGACGACCTTCTCTCAAGAAGAAGAAGGTGTCTCTCGCCTGGGGGTTTTATAGACTCCACATGGGGAAAAGGTAAAATCATCAAAATTGCGCGAAAAGCTGTTTGATGCGTTGGCCTCCCGCTTGAGCGTGAGCGACCTCGGCCACGGCGTTGACCAGCTCGCCACCACTCCACAGCGTCGTAAAGACCCTACTACCCGACCCGCCCAAGGCATACGCCGTCATCGCTCACCGACCTTGACCCAACCATGCCGAATCTTGATGTTAAAAGCAAAGGCGATGAAATTAAGCGGTCGAGATCAAGCACTTAAAATATCATTGGAAACTTTGGGACATTAGTTAAATTTAAAAGCTCTCAAATATAGAGTGTTTATCAAATCGGCGTCTTGTGGCCGGATCTAACAAGATCTCATAATTTGACTTCATTTGAGCATTCAAATACACAAATATATCATATGATCAAAGGAATCATCATGAGCCGTCCGATGGAGAGGTGGTTGGTTGCATGTATTTCAGATCACTCCTCCGTCCTATAAATAGCTCATTCCTCATATGAGGGGGAGCCAAAGCAAGAGGGAGGAGAGAGCTCTAAAGCTTGAAGATCCTCCAAGCACAATTGTGCCACCACTCGACGGTCGTTAACCACATTGGCCGGCCGCGCCCGTGGCCGCCCGTCACTGATCTCTCGTCATCCATCATCGCCTTGTTCCGTCATCGTTGTTTACTCATATCTACTACCATAGCACTCAGCTACATAAGCGTTGTTCATTTCTCATACAATCTTCTGTAATCCCATTATCGGAAGATTTTGTACTCAAAATACATAGTGGATGATTTTCTTGGGCTAGCCATGATTTTTCCCTCTTTTGAGATTTTACGTTAAAATTAAGTTTTCTTGTTCATCTTTTACGTGTGTATGATTTCATAATAAGGCTAAAGTAAATTTTCTCTCTATAACATTTTTTAGCAACAATATGTATCACAATAAGGCATGCACTATGTTATCTTTTTTTTTATAATTATTAAAAGTCATTTAACTTAACAATATCTTATAATTTTTTTCTCAAAAAATTTCTCACCCAAAATTCAAATATCCCTAAATACTTTAATTTTCTTAATAGATAGATTATATAGGATAGGAAAAGTTTTAGAATAATAAAAATTAATCCTCACTTGAAATTCAACCTACATGTAAGCAACACTAAATGAACATCATTATAAAATATTTAATTTTATCTACACATTGATAACTTATATTAAAGTATCTAGAGTAAAAAAATTGACACTTAACTTGAAAATAGATACATCAATTTAGGGCTTATTTAGGATCATTTTTATTATATATATATATATATCATATTTTTAGAATTTTTTTAATTTTCTAAACCCTAAATAAATTACTTTATTTTAAATATGTAAATTTTTTAAAAATACTATTCTTATCAAATATATTTTATTTTAAATTAAATTATAAATAAAAGTAATCTCAATTGACCATTTAATGATCATAAAAGCATCATATTAATAATAACAAAATTATTTTTGTAGTGCCACAATAATTGAATATAAAATGCATTTGGTCCCACCTCACCACCAACCCCATTAGCACAATTTGTCAACACTGCGACCTTTGACCATAAACACCCCCGGGGGCCCACTAATATCTTTTTTTAATTATGAAATTTAAATACATACCTCACAATTTTTATGCATTTACATATCTAGTACCTAAATTTTTATATTTATAAATATAACATTTTTTTTATATTTTAAAAAAAATATATTTCACTTTCAAAAATTAATAAAAATATTATTTTTGATGTAATATAAAAAATTTAAGTGTTATATATATAATTATAATATCCTCATACATTTTTGTTTTGTTTCAGGATGTAATAATTTTTATTTTAGATATTATTCATATCACAGATCACATATTTTATCTTTTTGATAACATAACTAAATTATTAAATATTTATTATATTTGTTAATTATATTCACCTAAAAATAATAATACGTAATTATTTAATTATGTTAAAGGATAAAATAATGCTTGACGTTAAAAATAGATATAATAAAAATAATCACATAATGATAAATTGATATCATAAATTCTTTATTCATGTAAAGATTAATTCGATTCAATTTTATTTTTTATATTTTGAATTAAAACAAAATATATTTAATAGCAATAATTGTTTTTAAAAATAATCACAACATTTAAATATTTTTTGAAAGGAAAATTCATAAACATAGCACATAATTCTTATATATTTATGTATTTAACCTTTAATATTTACAAATATTATATTATTTTAGACATGAAAAAATATCTTTTACTTAAAAAAATTAATGATAGTATTATTTTTGATATAATATTATAGATATAGGTGTTATTTATTATGTAAATATAAAAATTATACGTAATGTCTGTAAATATTCCTTTTTAAAAAAATATATTTTATTTTAAAAATAAAATATAAGATGCATAAAAATATATCAAATAATTATATATTTAAAATAAGATAAAAATTTTAAAAATTAATAATATAAACTCTTAATTTTATGGACAAATGTTTATTTATTTAGTTATCGCTGGCATCCATAAGCTCAGTTAATCTGTATAAAAAAGTAATGCTTTACCCATTTAAATTTTAAATAACATATTGAACATATAATTAATATAATATATATATATATATATATATATATATATAATATGCATTGAAATAGGCTTGTTCTTAATAATTATGCACTAAAAATTACATGTATAACAAAATAATCTTAAATACTTAAAAAAACAACAAAAAAATTTAGAAGGTTTCAGAGATAACCTGAAAGTATTATATTACTTTTGCCCTAAATTAGAAAAGCAAAAAGATAAGAAAATATGACAAAATGAAAGATAAGGGGGAAAAGAAAGGTAAACAAACATATAAAATAAAGAAGAAAGTCATGTAATGGTGGCCGGCGCAGGCGAGTCTAAAGCAAATATGGGCGTCAATAAAAAAAAAAACAGAGAAATAAAGACGCCATTTTTCCTTCAGACGTCGTCTTTATCTCTAAACCGCGTCCTTGCCGGAAGACCGAGAAACGCAAGTGTCACCGCCGGCTACGGCTGACTGAACCGTGAGCACCGACACGCTCGGCGAAGACGGCGGCGCATCTCCTCCTACAGGGATCCAGGAACGGCCCTGCCCGGCGGAGGTAGAAGTCAAGGTGGAGATGGCGGAGGCAGTGAGATGGGCATGAGGCATAGACCTTTCCCTTGAAGATACTGCATTGCTGAGACCATGTCCTCTTCCATAAGCTTCGCCACCAGGTTCTCCGCCGCCGATATGGTCTCGCTGGACGACGACGACGATCCCCTCCCCTGCCACACATATAAAAATATTTATTTGAAAAATAAATAATCAATGAAAAAAAGTTTGATCAAATGAATCTCAAATCCAATAAATAAATTTTCAGTATTATATAAATAAATCTCCCGATTAATTTTAAGTTGTTATATGTAACAATATTTTTATATATAAGTAATATATTTATTAAAAAAAATTTTTTTATGTATTTTATATATTTATATTAAAATATATTTATATTAATATTTATATTTAAAATATTTTTATAAATATTTTTTATTTGAAAATTTAAATGCATATATATATATATATAAATCTTAATAATTTATAAATACTAATGGAACTCTTACAATTTAATTTTTAAATCTTCTTTAAATTTTATATAAAATATGTTTTTCTTATAATTATCGTATAAATTTGAAATAAACTCTTTATTAAAAAATAAAAAAATTAATTACTTTTTTTTTGATATATTAATGTGAATTTAATATTATTTATTGTAAATGATAAAATTTATATTTTAAATAATAAACATTTATTCGTGTATTTAAATTATCTTTATAATCTTATAATATTATCTTAATCTATACTGTGGAATAAATTTTTATAAATATATTAGCTTTAATTAAATGTCAAAACTTTCATGAATTGATAAAGCTCTCAATCAAATAACTATAAAATAATCCTAAACAAATGTCACGCCGGTTTGCCTCCCGGCCAACCATTTGAGCATTGATATATTTACCTAAACCCCCAGATCAATTAAATAATTATAACTACACCCCTCCGAGGAAACCAAACCGACCGGCTAATCTCCCCTTATCCAATAAACGAAAAAAAAAAGATTATTTTCTGATAAAATTTTTCAAATCTAGAGATAGAGAGAAAGAAGAGACTTTGTTCACCTCTGAGAGACGTCGGCGATGAGAGGAGAAACGGCGGCCGCCCCACCCAGGCGGCTCATGCTCAGCACCTGCTTCATCTCTCCACCTTAGCACGCATTTACTTAAAACCATAATAAAAATTCTGATAGAACATTCTGATATGGTTTATATTAAAAAAAGTTTAATTTTATTATGATTTTTTTATTATTTTAGCTGTCCCATAATACTCTTCAATACAATCAAATAATTAAATAATATAATTGAATATTAGATATTAAAAAATAACTTAAATAAAAAATAAAATAAATTTTCTATAATAAATTTTTTAAATGTTATAAAATTATATAACATCTCTGAAAGAAATTTTTAATACTATATGATATAAGATAAATATAACTAAATCATTGCATAACATAATAAAATTATTAGATCTTCATAAATATAAATACGAAAAGTAAATAAAAGTCAGCCGTAAAATATAAAAGAGAAATTTACAT
Source organism: Cymbidium sinense (assembly GCA_021442155.1). Taxonomy (NCBI): domain Eukaryota; kingdom Viridiplantae; phylum Streptophyta; class Magnoliopsida; order Asparagales; family Orchidaceae; genus Cymbidium; species Cymbidium sinense. Next base: position 12,485,755 of record CM038233.1, on the reverse strand, counting down.
GCATAATTCTTATATATTTATAATTTTACATATTTAATTTCTAAATTTCAATATTACACATATAACAATTAAATCTTTAATATAGCATCAAAAATAGCATTATCATTAATTTTTTCTAATGCTTATAATATTATATAAAATCTTTAGATAAAAATGTTTACTATCTAAATCATAAATTTTATTAAAGTATTAAACAATATAAATACATTATTTTATATTCATAATTATAAATAATATATATATATATTATATAAGATATTTATACGTAATAAAATTATTATTACTTTAATAAAAATTTATAAGAATATTTTAGCAGAAAAATTATTTATTTATTTTCCTCTTGAAAAGCTCAACTAGAGCGCTTACCTTGACTTGCAGTTGCAAGAATTTCACGTAATCGATTATCTCATCAAGCGTTGACGCCTTGTCCGTCTGTCAATTCCATCCAAACTTCAGTTAAACAAAGTGCAAATAACAGAAAAGTACGGGGGCAAAGTGAAAATAAAATTCATTAGGTTCCTGCCGAGTCAATGAAGCAATTTATTAATCCACCCCTTGAAAATTATTTATTTCGTTTTCACAATTTGTGAGTTTATGAGGGTTAAAACAAAAATTTGGATTTTACCTTGTTGGCATTTGGAACCATCTCTTGAAGAGCCTTCATCCGGTCGGCGATTCTCTCTCTCCGAAGCTGCTCGCAATAATAAATAAAATTATTATCCCAAAATATTAATAAGTTTAGATAACTTTTATAAAAATGATTTATAATTATATATTTAAAAACTAATAATTTATTGATTTATAATATATTTTATATAAATGCTTTTCATTATTTTAAAATTTATTTATAATTTCCTGACATAATTTTTTGATAATCCTAAATTTTAATTCTAGCAGAGATGTACTTACCCGTTCGGCGATACTATGAGGGTCAGTGGCCTGGCACGGCGGGCGCGGACGCGCTGACGAGGAGCAGCGATTCCGGCGGTTGCACATCCACTAGCGCCGGCGGTTATGGAAGGGGAGGACGCCTGCTGCGGTGGCGATCTTGCGAAGCTCTGTTGAGGCATAGATGTGCCCTGCGTTATCCGATTGAAACATATGAAACGATAGTGGATAGAATCTTTTGGAAGAGGAAATAAAAGGAGGTTTTATTAGGGTTTAGGGTACCTGGGGCAGATGGAGATATTGTGGTTGGCTTGTGCTGAATCCAACTCGCTGCAAGAAATTACAGTCAAGTGATTTTGATTTCATAATATAATGCAGAAATATGTGAGAAATTTGGGGCGAGGCATGTACAGTGGAGTTAAGTGATTTGAAGGAAGAATCAGAATCGGGTCCTGGGCTGGGCCCGCCAAGGGAAAGCGGCAGAGGAGGGATGAGGCCAGAGTCCGCGGCGGAGGCATTCGACGGCGACTGGCGGCTACCGGCCATGGCGGAGAGGAGCAGATGCTGCTGCTGCTGCGCGCTGATCGGAACCGTCATCGGTTTCCCAATCAATGATCGCCCGCTACTGATCTGTTGCTGCGGGAGCCGCGCCGCGAGGAGAGAAGAGTCATCATTCGGCGCCGCGAAATGTAAGCCATCGTCGCCGGCGACTTGGTTATTTCCACCACAGCCGGTAAGATCCCAGTAAGATTTTGTGAAGCCCGGCCAGGAGGGTATGGTGGAGAGCATCTGGTCGAAGTAATCGTCAGTGGCGGCGGGGGATGGATCGAAGTGAGAAGATGGCCGTTGAAGATTACGATTCTGGATCGGGGGATGACCGTTTCTGTTATTGAACTCGTGGAGGGCGATCTGGGTGGAGATGCTGGAGGTAGGTGGCTTGGAGGATCCCGATATGCCATTCATGGGGGTTCCCTTCGCTCGCATTTCTCCTCTGTTAGGTTGCATAGCTGAGGTCCGCCAGGCGAGGTAGAGTTTTGAATGAAGGGATCAACTTTTTCAGGCTTCGGAGAATAGATGAAGGTACTGCGGCGAGCACAGTATGAAGGGGAGGAAGAACCAGAGGAGATTGAGAGAAAGGGAATGGCTGTGAAGAAGTGGTTGGCATCTTAACCTTTATAGAGCATTGTTATTCTCAAAAATTAAATTTATATTGCAAATAAAAAGTTTTAATTTTTTGTGTTATCGATAGATGTGATTTAATAAAAAAATGAATTATATATCGGTAAGCAAATCAACGACTTAAAAATATATGTATCTATAATTTAATTATTTTTGTTTTTTTATTTAGGATTTTTACATACATAACATCGGAAACATGTCTATTTACATATTTCACATCCCAAACTTAAATATTACTTACATAAGAAGTGATATATACGTAAAATAAATTAGTTAGACTTCTCAAGCTATTCTAGCGTGGAACTCAATGAAAGTGTTATGTAAGTAATATTTAAATTTGGAGTATGAAACATATAAATAGATATATTTCGGATGTTATGTATGTAAAAACCCTTTTTTATTTTAACTCTCATATTTATTTATTTAAGTAAGCCACTATCAAATCATTAAAAAGTTTAGAAAAATAAAAAATATGAGTTAAGCTTTGTTATGAATTTTAATATTTGAATCTCAATTTAAAATTTTGATATTAAAAATGATTAATATGTAAATATATAAAAATAGTGTGATAATGCATGTAAAAATTCCTAATTTGAAATATAAGAATAAAAAAAATAACAAATTTACTTACATACTACAAAATTTTTATTTATTTATATATTTAATAAATTTGAATAATATTTTGACAATAAGCTCTAGCTTTGAACTTATTAGCTTATTTCATTTGTAGAACCATAGTTATGAAATCAATCAATCAAGAAAAGAAATGAGAGCTTGAGTAAAATTAAATGATCTCAATCTTCTTCATAATCAGTCGATCATTCGATGAACAATTGGAATTATTTTAAATTATTTTTATTTAATTTACGTTTTTAGATTTTGCTATTCTGATTATCTCAAAATTTTTTATATATTTCGAATTTAATGATTGGAGATTTGTACATTGTAATAATATTTTTATTATTTTTAGTCAATAAATTATTTGAGCTTCAAAGTAATACCATTCAAATAAATATAAACTATGTAAATATAATTTTATTTTGTATCATAATTATTGCGTGCTAGAAAACCGGCTATGAAATAAAAGTACGCCTTTAACTCAGCAAATCCAAAGACACACGCAGATATTTAAAGAGAACAAAAAAAATTCCGTAAATTTTAACGCGGAAAACCTCAAAAGAGAATCATATATATTTATTTTGGTCAGTTTTCCTGCAGGATTACATATTGTATATGAAAATGACAGATCAAAATCAGTGCGATTATAGTCGCGTTCATTGTAGCGATTCTTGTAAGTATGAATGATGGTGAACAGAGAGGGGAATACAGCGATGAGATCGTCGATGGTGAAGCGGAGAGATTGCCAAGATCATCGCGGTGGTATGATGGATGGTGACATCGCCAGTGGTGATTGTCTTGAAGGATTTTCAAACTTTTCTCACTCTCTCTCTTGCCTCATTATAAAGAATGAATATTTATATTGGAGGTGCGTCTCAGATACATTAAAACCTCCTCTCCATCGACGCTCATGATGATTCCTTGATCATATGATGTATTTTGTGTATTTGAATATCAAATGTAGAGATTATTCTTTGAAACTGTTAGATCCTCGTCAAGAGGCCGATTTGACTATAAACACTCTTTTAAGAGTGATTGATAATAACGCAATCTTAGTCTTGATTGATCAGTTCTTTTCGTCAAGATTAGGTGTTTATTGTAGAATTTTCAGGTCATATCAATAATAATTTTTTTTTTATTATTATTGGTAGTATATTAATTGCTCTTATAATCATTATTATCGATAATGCACTTGATCATATCTTAATAAGTTTTCATGATGAAAATTGAATATAAATTCATCTTTTTAAGCTTTATAATTCTATTCCTCAAATATTTTTCCTTCTTTATAATGTGGAGATTGAGCATAGCAAATATTATAACATGCAACAAAATATAAAACTCTAAAGACTTTTCCCCTATTTGGATGATCATAATTATGTAAGTGCTAATGATTGTCATATTAGCAATAAGATTGATGCACTTTTAAATTATCATATGATCTCATATGAATTTTGATATAAAAATATAGATCACAAAGCACTCAAATCAAATTCATCAACTTGATGAAAATTATACAAAAAATAAAATATGGATTTTCAATAAAATGCTATAATTGGAGGCGGTGATCTCAAATTACTGACCTCTTCAAATGAGCGTCCAAATATATTGTTCATATTTAACTTATTTATATTATTAAAAATATCATACAAATTACATGTTGATGAAGTGAGAGACGTTAATATTCCCTTAGAGGTTGTTGGTTTGCTACATTTGTGATATAATGCAAATCAAATGCATGTCTTTTGAAAATCTAGATATTTAATTAACTTCATTTCAAATACAATGTGATGAATTTGAAATTCATCTTTTAATCCATTTATGATGCATCTAAATCAATTTTTAAATGCACTATAAATTCTCTGTCATTAACTATCGCAAGCCATGATCCACCCTTTTAAATCAAGTAATTTCTAATGTGAATAATTACGACTATCCATTCTAATCACGCGGATTGGATGGCGCATAAACGACAAGCAGGGACCGTCCACCTTTCACGCTTGATCCGAGCCAATAGAGCTTAGACTTTTGAGGAAAATGAATGCAAAATGATCATGGGGTGAGAAATAAAGATCTCTACAAGTTGGTTTGCATCAAACACCAAATTTCTTTATGAAGCATCAAACTCCTAAGACCAATCTACGGTTTGAGCTATACCTCACTAAAGCCAACGTCTAGTAGATTTAACAACTGGTGTAGCTTCGTCTTGAGAAGAAGAAGCTCTGTTGTAGAAGTCCCGTCTTGCCTTCTAATCGGATGGCCTCTAGACTACTATTCCGCCGCTACTCACCGGAGTTTGGTCTAATTGTGGCTTCCCATGCTCAAATCAAGTGATTCTCAATTTATTTGAGCTCTTGAGTGTATGGGGATGGTGTAGGATGAATTAATTTAGGATTTAGTAGAGGCTTTGTGGGTGGCGATGTTGGAGACGTGTCTATATAGTGTGAGCATCTCAATCTAGGCTGGAAATGATGAGGTGGAGCTCCTAAGTGACTATTGAGATTTGAGGCAATGAGGTGAAATGGGCAACCCATAGTTGATGAACGAGGGCTATCCAAGTGAAAGAGACCTCACTTTAATCAATAGCTAGACCAAACAATATTGGTCAAGTTAGCTCAAATTAATTCATCCTACACCTTCCTTATACAGTTGAGTGAGTGGCCAAAGCGATGAGTGATTGAAAGTTGAGTGTGTACAGTTCCTTCTCCAGATTTAGTAGGTTTAGGTGTAGAGAAATAACAATATATGATATTATATATATATATATATATATATATATATATGTGTGTGTGTGTGTGTGTGTTAATAAATATATTGACAAGATATCCATGAGAATCTGAATTCTATAATTCAACTAAAATAAAATAAAATAAAACAAATATCTATCAAAATCTCATTGCCATGTGATGAAATATTATACTAATAATTTAAAAATGAACTGTATAAAATCAAACTTAGATAAGAATGTAATACAATAATTGAAAGAGACCTGTTGTCCTGAAGAAAGAACACTGAACTAGTATTGCAAGTATTTAAATATTTTTCAGGGTCTTACTCACAAAAGAAATCGTGTTAGATATACTGTAATTACTATATATATTTATTTTAAGAATACCGTTCACTTGTTACTATTGACAGGAAGGTAGACTCCTTCAGCTGCAAACCAGATGTTGTCTGGGCGTTTCTCTTTAACACCGCAAACCTGCAAATTAATCAGAAAATATCAAAATTATTACAAGACTTATTAGCTGGGAAGGACCATTACATATAGAGAGAGAGAGAGAGAGAACTCAATACCCAGGGATCTGCCTGATCCACCTGATTCAATTGTCTTAGGGGTTTTTTAAGATCAATTTTATTTTGTATTTTTTTATCCTTGTATTTATATTATTTTAAAAAACTAGCTTATTGGATTATATTTGTAAGTATTTTTATTTTTTAAAAATAAATCACATTAATTTTAAATAATTTTTAAATATTTAGAGTTTTAAGTGTTATATTTGTAAAATATAAAACTTTTGGTATTAGGTATATATATGCATAAAATTGTGTTAGATGTTAGCTATCTATATTTTATATTCATTATAAGTAATACACTATGTAACATAACATGGAAGGTAAGAGGACTTCAAAATATAACTTCAGCGCATGGATAAGCAATGGTAGCATGGATGGATTGTGCCATTTACCTCAAGCTGCCCTGCAATAACATGTTGATATTTTGTTGTGGCTGTGCAGATAACCCCTGTATCAATGTGACGAAGCCTGATCCTCTGGTCCTGCTTCCAGATCTTTCCAGAACCTTCAATTTCAAGCCTGAGAAAATATGGCAAGAAGAGTCAGGAATCATAACAAGGTTTTGTATACATGAAACTGTGGAACTTACTTCCAGTGGTCTCCAGCATCAGTCTCATCATCTCCACCGAAACAACTCACCTATATATAATAAGAGTGTATCTATTAAAATTGACCTAAATATTGCATCATCAATAGTCGCGTTGGAAGATAGAACAAATAAGGTTGTGTTAAAAGGTATTGGGCCACAGAAGAGCTTTCATTTTTAGAAGAGGCATAGCAAATTGGAAAAATATTCGAAGTTGTGCGAGAGTTTAAGGGGATGTTTCAAATCACTTTTATTTTTTTATTTTCTATTTTAAATTTTATTTTATTTATGTTTTGTTTCAAAATAAAATGTATTTGATATTCATAGTTATTTTAAAACATTCAAAAATTTAAACTTACTTTGAGTGTTTTAAAAGCAATATGGGTTGTTTCAAAAAAATAAAATAATAAAAAACATTACAAAATTATACTAAACAAATAAGTTTTAAAATTAATATAAAAACAAAAAAAGAAACAAAATTGATCTTAAACAAGGCCTAAGTTTAGTAATATGCAGTTGATAGAATAGAATTGCGCTGATACTGACCTCTAAATTATTTGAGATTGGGGAAGCATGAAGATGGCTGTGTAACCATCTCCTGGTAGTCATATGCTGCAGCCTTACAATAGTTGCATGAGGAATAACATCCCCTTGCCGGGCAGAAGAACCCAGCTGGGGCCTAACTATCTGCGCAGTTTTAAAGAACTAAAAAAACTTAGCAAACATGCATCATCATGAGAATTAATATCCAAATCCTCGTAAATAGATCTAAGAGATCAATGAACAAACTAAAATAATCTGTATGTTTGCGTAATTTCACCATGAAAGAAGAAAATATGCAATAGTCAGTGTGATATTCATAAAAAAAAAATGAAAATGTGTAAAATTGGCGTGACTGTAAGTTCCAACATGGAAGCTGATAGAACAACAAAAAGAAATATAAGAAATTTGGAGTTCTTTGCAATCTGGAAAGCTTTGCATCATGATTCTTGGGTTTCGTTTATCATGTAGTCATTTTTCCCCTTAACAATATCAAGGCAGAGGTTTCAAATTAGAGTTCAACCAAAGGGCCAGTTCAATCTATGTCACATTGACCAACAGAAATAATGGATGTAGAGGAAGAAAATTCATGTGCATAACGTCTTCATCCATTTCAAGGTGTCATCAGTCATGTCAACTCCCATGAAAAATGATGGATAAGTGATAAAGTAAGCGACACAAATTAAGACCAGAAGAATGACAATCAGCTTGGGAAATATAACATCCTGAATAAAATGACAATGAGTATATCAATTCACATATATTGTTTTAAATAAGGAACATGAAGATTGAAAATTATCTTGGAAAGCATAGCAACCTGAATGAAATGACAATCAACTTTAATGTATTTGATTTTTTTTTTTTCGTGGAACACAGGGTAGCTGATGATGTAAATGGTCGCACAATTGTCGAAGTGAGGAATTATGTTGAGTAATGAGAAACTCAAACTCTCCTAAAAGAATCATTACTAATACTTTTCACACATAAAATGGGTCATAGTTTGGTATCAGCCTTTAGATCTTGACCATAACATTTAATTGTTTTACTTTCAAGATGACTAGATTACGCCAACTAAAGATACAATATCCGAAGGCTAACTTCATGTCTTCAACTGAGCTAGCATACTCAACAACTAAAATGCTTTCATTTTCAAGTGCTCAATCTTCCTATGCATTATTCAGTTTCTAGAAGATTTTTTGATTTGCTTAAAAAGGCACAGAACAATATCCTCAAAACTTTTGTTTTAGAGTTTGCGTGTTCTGACTAACTGCAACAACAGATAAAATGTCAGCCCTAATAACAATTACATAAATCAAATTTTAAAATAATCTTCATCATTGAGAAAGGTCACCAAAGAGCTCTTCAATTTTAAAAGTAGTTTGAATGTCATTAAAGCTATCAGCAAGTTTTAAATCTAAAAGTTTTATCTATTCAAAAAAATCAATAGCATATTTCCTCTAAAAAAAATGAAAACCTTTTTTATTGTAGGCACATTCAACTCCACAAAATCACTTTGGTGTCGCAAATATTTAGTGAAATAACTCCTTAGCAACTAGTGATTTACCTTGAGGACGCATGTAATCACCTCCAATAAGATGTCATCAATAGTATGATTGATTTTAATGATGTATGCTTGTGAAGAAAAAAAATGATTTGTGGTGGTTTGCAAGGTCAATTTGCCTCAAGAACTTTTCAAATCAAATGTTTGGAGTATGTTTAAGCCTATAGATGGCATTATTGAGTGTACATATGAGGTCATCATAGAAGAAGACATTACTCACATCCATCATCCTCCATCCTTGATTGATGCCACAAATAAGAGAATTGCAATCAAGTTATACCTCACAACTAAAAAAAAAAGATGTAAAAATAGTATACTTCTCCTTTTACAACCACTTGAGCTTTATATTAATCAAATGAGCCATCGCCCATTGACAAATAATTGAGTTAACCCTAGGTAAAACTAAACCCCATGTATGAAAACTAAATAGATCTCTCATTTTAGCATCCATAGTCTATTTCTATAATGGATGGTTATGTCTTAGGAATAAGCAAAGATGATAGGGACAAAGCAAAAGCAAGGTAGAAAATAAATGGTCAAATGACATAAGCTTGAATGTGAATATTAACTTTTATTTTTCCTTAAGATAACTTAAGTGGATGCTCAATCATATCTCGCAACCAGATTGGATGCATCATTCTGAAGGATGTTTGGGGTGAACTAGGATAAGCCTTAAAAGGGGTAGAGGAAGAAATGAAAGCTTCTGAACAAAGAGGAATGTATGATGAAACTGCCGTAGAGAAAGATGACGGAGAAAAAAAAACAAGAAGTGGTCTCATGAAAAATTATAGTGACCAAAGAGTTCAAGCATCAGGTAATTATGTTATAAAGTGTGAGGATACCCAAAAAAATATTTATAAACCAATAGCACGAGGAGAGATTTTGCAATGAAAAGAAAAAAGAATAGAACAGACGCATCTAATAAGAATGAGTGGCGGGACGCACGTCAAATCGAAGGACAACAATTAAATCGACAAATTCAGGTGACATCAATTGATGCATTATGATCCCTCTTAAGAAATGCCAACCAGCGCAATGTGAAACCAAAAAGAAAACATTAATCAAGATCTTAACATCGCATATACCCAGTAACTATTGGAATCGTCCGCATCAGGAAAACCGGTGACCGATTGCTGCTCACTTCCCGATCCGTAGGATATGTCATGAGAATGCAACCGGAACTTTGTCCTCTCGTGCATTAGCTTGATCACAGATCCATACGTGATCTGATTCACAACACGGCGATACGATTTTAGATCGGCCGTAAAAATCAAGGAGATTGAATCAGAGGACTAGGGCACAAGAATACAAACTTCGACGCCGCCGCCCACGGCGGTGCTGGTGGATGCTGAAACGCGATCTGAAAGAAGGCCCAGAAAGAAGACAGCAATGACGGCGGCGCTAAAGAGAGAGGAGGCCATGAAGCGCCGGCGATGAGTGCTCCGGCGAATGGCTGAATGGAGGAGAGGGAATCCAGTTGATTTGAAGTTATATGTATTTGACAAAACAATCTGAAAGGTACTTCACTGAAAAAAAATAAAAATTAATCTTTCATATATGGAATAAATTTCAAGCCAAAAGGAACCTCGCTTAACATTAAACAGGAGTATTTACAAATCAACCATATATATTTATAATTTAGACATTCTTTTTTTTATTATATATTGCACCATCAAATTATTGATAATTTCACAAAAATAAAAAATATAAATTAAATTTTATGAATTTTAATATTTGAAAGTTAATTTGAAAAAAAAAATTACATATCACATAATTCTCATGTATTTATATATCTAATATTTAAAATTAAATATTTATTTATCTAATATTTTTTTATACTTAAAAAAGTGAGTGATGGTAATATTTTTTTGATATTAAAGATTAATGTATTATATATATTAAAATTAAAATTTAAGAATTAAATATATAAATATATAAAAATTGTGAGACATGTATATAAATCCTCCTTAAATAAAATATACATAACTACTAATAAATTCAATAAATTCAAAGTTATTATGATTAAAATTGCGTTATTTTCTTTTTTTTATATATATATATCAAATGTTGATCTATGTATTAAGTATTATTTATTGCATCTACTTACTTAAAATATCTTGAATATGTAATTACAATTTGTTATTAGTTACAAAAATTAAAAAAATTTCACCCTTTAATTTAAATTTAACATTTAAAGTATAATAAATTTAAATGTAGCAACAAAGTAAGATATTTAAAATATCATCAGATATGCATTTTATAATATATAATATTATACTTAAAAGTGTTTTTAAAAATATATATATATTATAATAAGTAATTAATCATAGGTCTCAACTATCAATATTTAAAAATTAATAATTAATATATATTTAATATAAAAAATAATTTATTATTCCCTTTGTAATTTGAGTGAAAAAAATACTATATGAGCTATTACTATGAGTTGAGTCATGAGTATTTAAATAGTTTTTTAAAATATAACTCATATTCTATAATTATTATTTTGTTGATTATATATAAATAATTTAAAACTTTATTACTTCATCATAAACATTAATAATAAATATCTTTTAATATTGTTTTGTATATTAAAATAATATAACTTAATATCACTAAAATACAATAAAAATATCATATTAATTTTTAATCCCATATTGACAAAATTGATTCAGGCTATAAAGCATCCATTGTGTAATCATACCGAATCATTGTATTAAAAAAAAGATTTACATAAATACAATACAAATCTTATCTATTTAAATATCTCATGCCTAAATTTTCATGATTATATAAATAACACTTAAATATCTAATATTATATTAAAAATATTACTATCATTAATTTATTTAAAATTATATATATATATATATATATATATATATATATATATTCATACATATGAAAATATTAATTTTTTTATATTATATATGAAAATATATAAATAATTATGTAAATCTCTCTTAAAGAAAAAATTTTGCCCTTGAATCATTTTTCTTGGATTAATAGCCCTCATTTTTGGGACAACTTCTATACAATCATTAAAAATTTCTTTTATTTGTTTTGGAAGAATATTTAATTCGGCTCTGAAGTAATTCTACCATCTGAAGAACCATGTCGGAGGATCTCTATTGATAATATCTTTATTCAATATAAACATCAATGAATGCTTCTTTTTAAAGGAAAGAGAACTTTTCTATCTTGAATATATAATACCAATAAGGTCAATTTTATCAGTAAATTATTGGACAAGATAGTTTTTTCTTGGAATGGGTCAATCCTCATTCACTTTGATAAAATATTTTTTGTATAATGCATTTTATACAAAATTATATGGTTCTGATCCGAATATTATTAATTTCAACACAAGTTAGTTAAAATTTTCTCGTAATTTTCTCGAGATAGATTAGATTCAAATGGGAAAGGATTGTTTCTCAAATATCTTTCAAATAAAGCCCATGGATTATTAATTGAAAAAATCAGAGAGTTTAATTTCAATAATATTTTGTTTTACTTCTTTTGAGAAGTAAATCGGTTCTTGCGCAACGGCATCTTTAAGAGATGGTGTTGCAGCTTTAGATGTTTCGCCTTTCAACAGTCGTTGAAGAGGATGTGTCATATAGATAGGTTTTCAAATCGATCATGTCAACTGTTGAGTTGGCCGGATCTTTTTCATTAGCGCGGCCACGACCGCGACCTCCGTGAATGGAAGGACCACCTCGGTTAAGAGGGGCCATTTTCCCATGAGGGGTGATCCACCCCTGATCGTCCCTGCAAGAATTCACGGGTTAGAAAATCATGGAGAGAATTTTCATTACCTTTGATGAATTTAATATCAAAATCAAATACTGAAAGTTATGTCTGTCATGATGCAAAAAATTATTTTGATACCAAATTTTTGACATATTGTTCAATGAAGTATTTGACTGAGGAATATTTAATACGAATGAGAAAATGTTGATTGAGTAAGTCATCTTGAAATTTTGAGATGCATTTTACAACAAAAGCATTTCTTTTTTATAATGGAATACTTTGTTGTGTAGGGTTCCATCTTCCGAAAAACAATAATCTTCTTTAGAATTTTTTTTATTTTAAGGATCTGCGTAGTAGCTTGATCGAGGCATCAGTTTCAACAAATTGAAACTATTGGGATCTGCAAGATTAAGACAGAAAATTTTTGACACTTTCTTTAATTTTATGCACTGCCATGATATGAATATCAGACCATGGTGATGGAGTCTTTTTCAATCTGTCAAAGAGTGGGGTCGCATCTTGTGCCAGATTATGATAGAAATCAGCTACATAATTGAGGGCTCCTAAGAACCGTTGTAACTGATTTTTATCTAGGATAATATCAGAGAATTTATCTGCAAATTCAATACTTCTATTGATTGGGATAATAGAATCATTAGAAATATTATGTTCTAAAAATCGTATTTCGGTTTGAAATACTTTGATTTTAGAAGCAGAAATGACTAAATCATTTTTCAAAATAAGTCATTTAAATGTTTTTAAATGGTTCAAGTGTTCTTCAATAGTATTAGAGAACACAAGCATGTCATCAATATAAACGAAAATATATTTAAAATAGTCTTTAAATATATCATTCATGATATGCTGAAATTCAGAAGGTGTATTTTTTAGTCCGAAGGACATTACATTCCATTCGTAATATCCAAAGGGAACTGTAAACGCTATTTTATAGTGATCCGAATCTTTTATTAGATCTACCAAAAACCAGATTTTAAATCAAATTTAGAAAATATTTTTTTCATGATGCAATCTATTTAATAAATCTCTTCTATTAGGAATAGGATATTAATCCATTTTAAAACTTTAATTAGCGACTTGTAATTTATTACAAGTCAGTCTCCCTCTTTCTTTTTCTGTCGAATTCATGACATAGAATGCAGTACAACTCCATGGGGAGTAGGATTGCCAAATTATTCTCTTTTTTAATAAATCGGTAATCTCTGCTTTGCATAAAGCAAGATAATGCTCGTTCATTTGACAAGGATGAGCTTTAGTGATGATGTCTCGTTCATTGAAATTATCATATGGAGCTCCACAGAATGTGTTTTTCTTTCTCAGAGAGCAATTGGATTGTCACCAAAGACTTCCCTTTGGAATTCTTATAGATAGTTCTGTATTTTTTCTAGTATTTGAGGCGAAGAAATTCGTTGTTTAATAGTTAAATCAGTGATTTCTTCTTTTAAACAATTGATATGCATAGACTTATTCTTAAGTCTATTCATTTCATTTATTATAATTTCTTTTGGATTAGTGATAAAGCGGAATGTGATTTCTTTATTCCAAAGAAAATACTGTATTCTAATATCATCAATCCTAGTAATAGGTATTATTTTGAGCAGAAATGGTGTTACCAAAATAATGTGTTGAGTTAAATTTTTAATAAGTATAAAATGCATTTGTATACAAACATCATCTTGACACATGACAATAGATGATAATTTGTATTTAATTTGTAAGGATTCACCATTACTTTAACTGGCATTTTTTTCAAAATATTTAGAAGGAATAATATATTCTTGAATTTAAATATGCTCCACTGTCAACTGGAGCAATTAAATTAGGTAAAATAAATTCTTTATTTATAATTAATTTAATGAAAATATATTATTTCTGATATATTGTCTTTTAAATATTTTGTAAGAAACCCGGTTCTTGATTTGAATCGGCCTCAAGGTTTTCAAATGAATTGAACGTCTTTTGATTTAGTTCAAGATCCATAAGACGTTCATTCATCAAATCTTGTTCAACTTTTAATTGTTGAACTTCTATTTTCAATTGCTTTAATTCAGATTTTAAATCTGTTAAAGAAACTGAGGAAGAAGATGAATTAGCTTCAGCTCTTCTTCTATATACTTCTTACATAGAGTATATAGGAGGTTTCATTTCAAAATTTTCCAGTTTATCTTCCTTCTTATCATTAAGAAGATTTATTTTTTATCACGAGTCAAAGTATCTTCAACTTGTGCTAAGAGTTTAATTAATTGATCTTTTGCTCGTGAGTGAGCGTGTAAAAACCTGACATATTAATTATATTTTTATAATAATTTATCAGTTGATAGGATTTGCAACAATTAGATTTATCAGAATCAGAGAATAATGAAGAAGAAGAAGTATCTTCCTCCTCAGATTCTTTTTCGGAATCAAAGGAAGAAAGCAATATATTCATTAGGATCTGTTTTAACCCCTTAATCATTAACTTCTTTTTTTATTTGCGTGATTAGCATAATGATGACCACATTTATAATATTTTATTTCTCTTATCTCTTTAATATTGGAACTAGAGGGATGAGGAGTGATGTTCTCACATTTTTTATTGCGTGATTTTTCAGGTTTAGAAAAAACAATATTTTTTTTATTTTTCCTTTATGTTTGAAAGGTAAAGGACACACCTGAGGATCATAGTTGAATTGATCACAGAATTCTCCAAGTTGTTTTCGTTCAAGTAGTCATTCCCTTTTTCATTTGATCTTTTAATTTAAGATCAGAACAAATTATTTATCCTGTTTTGATACAGGGGAAAATAAGGTTTCCATAAGTGAAGTTTTCATATGGAATAGTTATGTATAGAGGCGAGTAGCTTTGACCTTTTTGATTGGAATGCCTTCAATGAATTTTTTTCTTGGCTTATTGGCATCATAAAGCGTCATAACGCGTGTCAGAAAAATGTCCTAGTACCATCAAAAATGGGTTAAGGATGGACATCTTAATTTTTGGAGTAAAGATCGAGTTTTTTTTCCTTGTTCTCTAATGGATCCAGCAAAATGATCTATAATCGTTTGAAGAAAAGTATAGACCGAATTTTCATTAGGTTTTTGTTGTTCCTTTGGAAGATCCTTAGTGCTTAAATCAATTTGCTAAAGATGTCATCCTTTGAGGAAGAAAATTATCCCACAATCCTTTGAGTGCGGAGAATCTTGAAACGATGGCTCGAGTGACAATATGAGGCTTTGTGCTGCTTGATGTCTAGATTGAACAGTAGTGGCGAACATAAGCATTTGGTGAAGAGTATGAATGATTTGATGTTCAGAAAATCCATCAATATTTTATTCATAGAGAGAATCTCCATCATAAGAGTTTCTATAAAATGGGTATCCTCCTCAAATAATAGATCAGGAAGTGTTGGTTTTTTATAATAGTATTTTTCCAAATTTTTCTTAGGATAAGAAAGTTTTGGATATCAAGGAAGATGTGAATCTTATAATTCTTGAAAAGGGTTTGAACATTTTGAATATTACTTTGTTGATTGGAATGATTAGAATCGATGAGGATTGAATCAATTTTCATGACTCGATATCTTCAAAGGACTCCTACATAATTCTCTTTCAATTTTAGGATTAAATTATGAATGTCTTTAAGAAGGTCTGGCGAAGATAGTTTAGGAGGTGGTTGAATAAACTATTTCACAAATGGGTTTACTTGTGGGAGGTTTATAAGCTTTACTAGTTTAGCGGGAGAAACCTTTTGTTTAATAAGCATCGATTTTAGACTCTAGGCTAAAAGATGATCGATAATTATTTGAAGTATCTTATTACTTATAATTAATTATAGTAATAAATTCTTTAGAATTTGTGGATCAGAACTTTATCTTTAGAAAACCATTCTGAGGTTTATCATCCACCATTTTGGCAGTGGATGGAGGATAATAAGCTTCTATAATTTTTTCTTGCTCAGTTTGTCATTTTCGAGTGGCTAAGACAACAATTTGAGCAGTTTGGGCATAGTGACTGCAAAACTAAACAACAAAAGGAATGATTACCTTGCCTTGATTATTTCTTTCTCTCATTTTCTCGAAATATAGATGAGATATCTCGAGATGTTGGTTTTCAGAAGTAAAACTTCTATACCAAGAACGAAAGTTATCGTACTTAGGTTAAAAATATTCCTTCAAAATCACCCCTCTAGTCTTAGAACCTATTTAGTAGCTCATTAAGACTAAAGTTCATTTCAGATGGAGTGGGCGATTGATTTTCTCTCACTAGATGATAATATAATTTCTATTTAAAGGCCTCGGATGGGTTTGAGTAACCATCCGATCTAGACTTCAGAGGTTTCTAAGAAATAGAAACCCAGAAGTGGGATGATGGGTTGAATGACTTCAACATCGCCATGAATTATTTGATCGATGTCTTGATTAATGGAAGGTCGTGGACAGATTGCAGAGCGGAAATACAACCTCGTTCTATTTAATTACTCTGTTAGTAGTTATATGAGATGCTAACAGAATTATTTCGATCAACGTAGTTCGTCACTTTAAATTTCAACTCTAGGATTTAAAGTATTTAAAACTCTAAAATGAATTCGAAAAATCAAAGCAATTGTATCCGATCCTGGGAGAAAATCATATTTATAAAATCAGTAGCTTTTATATTTCAAATAAGTTTATATCGATAGATAAACTTAGATCGAAAAGGACAAGAAATTCCAAGATATATTTCAACAACACTAAAGAGATTAAACCCAAGCATCTCATTAGACTAACTAAGATAAGATTCAACTTTAAAGCTAAGTTTGAACGTTATTTATATCATCTCAATATGAATATATTTAAAAGTGATATATTTACGTAGATCTTTACGAAGTTAATAGATAAACATTTTATCCATTCGATCTATCAGAATGATTGCTCAAC
>CM038233.1:12351877-12468324 GCA_021442155.1 Cymbidium sinense | reverse complement strand
ATTTGTTTGTTTTGCTTTATGTTAAGTCTTGAGAATTGGCAATCTAACAGTTTGGTGAAATTTATATCCCAAAAGTGTTGTTTGGGACATTATGTTTTAATTATATTTTTAAAAATCTAGATAGAAAAATTATATTTTTTATCATAATTTGAATATCTATATGTTTATAAAATTATGGTTTAAGAAATTATATAATAATGATTACAATTACTTCAAATAAAAAAATTAGCATTTCTATTTCATACAATTATCTTAAAAGTTTTAGTAATAGTAAAAATGTATTAAATTTTAAAATGAAATTAATATTTATATCACATAATTTTTATATATTTATATATCTAATATCCAAAAAAATTTATTTTTACATATATAGTAACATTTTTATGCAAAGAAAAAATAATAATAGTGATATTTTTATGTGAACTTAAAATTTTAAATATTAATTATATAAATATTAACATTTTAAGTGTTAGATATGGCATAAGAATTGTGCTAATGTATAAAACACCTAAGTTTAAAATGTTTCTCCAAACAAAGTGGATTCCCTGAAAAAGATTCCTCCAAAGCTTAATTGCACTCGGACCAAATACATCAAAGCTCCTAAAGGGACCTTTGAGAGTGATTGTAATTATCCATAAATTACAGGAATTATAAAAAAATAATAATAAATAAAATTCGTTAAACTATTATAAAAAACTTCAAAAATTTTAAAGATATTATGCATAATATAAATCTATTCCTTGTAAAAAAATGTACTCAATTTTCTTATCAGATATCGAAAAATTCTTTGTTAGGTGTTTGAAATAACTCAAAATTTCTATTAAGTGTTCACTCAAGAGTTAATTTTTTATATAACAAAAGCTTAACCACTAAATATATATTTATACATATATATATATATATATATATATAATTTTTTATTTCGAATTAAATAGAACAAAATACAATCGAATGATGAATTATTTATTTTATAAATCAAGCTTAAAATATTTATTATTATTATTCAGCTAGTTAATGAGCATCAACTTAAAAAATTTTAAGAACACAAAAATTTTTTTAACAGCCCTACTTATATCTTCTTTAATGTAGAAAACAATATTTAAAATAAAATTATTTAAAAATTATTCCGAATATATTCAGTAATGATTTATATGTAAATAAAAAAGTTACATATATATGACATAATTTTTATGTATTTCTATATCTAATACCTAAAATTTCATATTTACAAAATATTTTTTCACATTTAAAAATTAATAACAGTGATATTTTTAATGTAATATTAAAGATTTAATAACTATATCTATAAATATTAAAGTTTTAGAATTACATGCTATGAAGTTTGATTCTGGACTAGTTTCTCTTCCATGAAGTCAGTTCATAAGGGAGCTTTGCCTCATCAGAAGAAACCACTGCTTGGGCCATCAACCCCATGATACAGAACCGAGTCCGCCGACCAACCAATGCCGGCAACTACTATTCCAGCTTCCATCAGCTCCGGCGACGCATCCGAAGCGGCAGCGATCCGAGAGGAGTCAGCGGCGGCATCGCCCTCAGACCCGCTCTGGCTCCCACAAACTCCCACTTCTTTATATCTGGAAAGACAAGTGATGCTTTTGGAAGCAGCTCTTCAATGGCTTCCTGCTTCTTCAGGAGGAACATGAGAAGAAAAGTTGTTGGATTTCCACTCCCATGTTGATCCCATGAGCACATTTTGGGGTCCTTGGAATGCTAGCCATGCATTGGATAAGATCGAGGGACTTTGGTTTCTATATTCCCTATCAAATTTAGAAGAAAAAAAGAAAACTAAAAATATGGTTGCAACAAAATTGAACTTTCGATGACTTACTCATAGTTCTACTCGATGTTTGATTAACTAATCGAATGAGCTTGAACACTTTATAAATATTGATAACTAAATGAAAAACTTGAATAGTTTGTTGTTTGATTTGTTTACGTTCATTAACAATATCGTTAAAACTCTCGATTAAAACTCTATCTAAGCTCAATTAAGAATAGCTCATGAAATATATCATTTGAATCTTTATTTTTTAGGCTCAATGAATTTTATTTGATGCAATTTGTTTATATTTCCTAGTAAGTTGCGTGTAAATAAGCTCGCTAAGGTTTGATTAAAGCTCATTTATTTTGTTAAACAGATTGCTCGTCAACAGATTCAATAACCCCAATCAAAATCGAGCTTAAACTGAGCTGGAGCTCAACACAATTTTAAAGCTCAATTGAGCTCAAGCTCAAATAAGAACATACTTAGCTAGTCGATTCATTTGCATTCCTAACTAAAATGAAAATTATGATGAAAGGATTAGTTAGTTTGGGATAGATAACAGTACCCTACATCAGTGGGCAATTCAAGTTCTGCTATAATTCCTCTGCAATTCCTAAGAGGGAGATGTCCAGAGAGTTCTGGAAGCATTCCAGCTTTGGCACCAAGACATATGACAACTGCATCATACTCTCCTGCAAAATAAAAGCTGTGGCAATCAATTTATGGGGAATGCACAGCACACAATCAACAGAAAAAATATTTATATGTATTCATACATGACTTTTGATTGACCTTGGCTGCTAAAAGATTTGCAAAGATGCCCATATATAATAATAATGGGGAAAAAATATGAAAAAAATGTCATTTTTCTTGTTCAAATTAATAAAAAGGCTAATCTATTTCTTAAAAAAGAGGATGGAGAAGAGGTAAATTTGATCATGATAACAATAACACAAGCAAAGAGCAAATCATGATTGCAGGATGATTAAAACAAATATTTGGATCAAACTTAACTTGAAATTAATTTGATTTTAAGCCAACTAAAAATAAGTTATTAACCATGTATGATGTACTTTGATGGTGTGACTTCTTCTCAAAGAGGAGAAGAACCATAATCTACTATTCCAAGAAAGGTAGAGGTAAGAATAATTTCTTTCTTAACTGGACCATGATGTGATGGATTCACATATCATCTTCCAAGTGGATGCTGAATATGAGGCTGATTGTTAGTTTGGAGTTAGTCATTACTCACATCAATCTTTAATTCTCTAGTTATCAACCAAATCTCCTATAAGTTTATAAATCTCAAGTTCCATTTACCATAAATGCATGGTGTTACCCAAATCAGTTATATAGTACATCAATACCATAAGTACATCATAAGTACATAATAGCATACCATGTATTATAAATATAATACCATGTTATATGTAATATATCTTTTGTATAAATACTTATTTTGAAGAAGATTTGGAGTTGACAATAGAGCTCAAAGGTTTCTTCCAACTAAGTGCACTCTGCTAATTTAACCACACTTCTGGTAGAATCACATTACAAAGTGATGTGTGACCTTACTTCTCTATGAACCACATTTCTTCTAATAACACTATCTTCCAATAAAATAAACATTTCACTAATGCTATATCTGATAGATTTAATACAATTCGTCTTTCGGAGATTTACAAATGCACCATTAAATTAATATATATTTACACATCAAAATGTGTTTTTTAGTAATTACCATTGCAAACTTATAATTATATCAAATATGCCATTAAATTTATCTTATGCTTCTTGATTCATCTTCTTCTCCATTAACATTTTTCTTGTGATTTTATCCTAGAATCCTTAAACATAGTCAATAACACAAGTTTAG
This sequence comes from Cymbidium sinense, assembly GCA_021442155.1. Classification (NCBI taxonomy): domain Eukaryota; kingdom Viridiplantae; phylum Streptophyta; class Magnoliopsida; order Asparagales; family Orchidaceae; genus Cymbidium; species Cymbidium sinense. Next base: position 12,464,662 of record CM038233.1, on the reverse strand, counting down.
ATGATTTGCTTCCTTCCCTCAAAAATCCAAGACACTTGACTAATTCATGAAGAACAAACTCAGAAGTAGTGAATTATTTTGTTTGATTTTGATAAGGTGACACAAGACATCATAAAATATGAATTTTCCTAATGCTTATCTAGAATATGAGTAAATCACAATCCATAAACTTTAAATTAGGCCACATTGTTACTCTAAAAAAAATTTAAAAAGAAAAAAAAAATCCCAGGGCAGATTTCTCAAAACCTTGAATCTCAATCCTGAATTGCTACAGTATTCAAATCTACTATCCCAACTATGAAAAAAAAAAAAACATTTCCTCTTTTCTACAATTTTCAAAATTAGAAAAAGTATATAGAAGCTTCGCATCCCTCTAAGAATTACACCTCAGTCTATGAGGCCTGCCTTAAGGCTAAAAAGGCGTGTGCCTCATAGCTCAAGTTCAGATTGCTTTTTAAAAAATAAATAACAAGATATATTAACTATAATCTAATTTTTAATATTTCTTCTTTCCTACTTTGCTCGGCTCTTCTCCCTTATGGCCCAACCTCATTCACTCAATCTCAAAGGCAGACACGAAGAGCTTAACAACTTCACATAGCATACCGCCAGCCTAATTTTTCCTGCAGCCATGCCTCCTAGCTAATTCTTCTTCCTTCACAAGGATCATAATATCTCTTTCTCTATTACATCTCCATTAATTGTAATAACAAGAAATATTTTTCTTTCCTAAACCTAAAATATTAAATGTTATAATCCAACTTTAATTTAAGAAGGACATGAGCTATATTGAAATTATTTTTGACTTGTTATATTCTTGTAATATCTTATCTTAATTTGATATTTATATGCTTCTACATGATTTGATGTTAGTATATTAATATTTCATTTTTATTTTATAATTTCTCGACGAAATAATACTTTTTTACTTTGTGCAATTTATTAATTGTGAGACTTACACTTCAAAATATCTTATCATAGCTCATATATGGAAAACACCACAATACCTATTTGATGTTAGTATATTAATATTTCATTTTATTTTACTTCGATATAATACTTTTTACTTTGTATAATTTATTAATTGTGAGACTTACACTTCAAAAATATCTTAGGATCATATAGTCTCATATATGAAAAATACCACAATACCTATTTGAGCAATTTCAAACCTTAGTCAAAACTACTACTCAAGGAAATCCCCATTTTCTACTACATTGCACAAAAATCGATAGGAGGGGGAGGATTTCGCAAAAGAAGCGAATCTTACAAGATCGCTAGTATTCTTGAAGCAAATTATAACCCTAATATTCTCTCAATAATAATCAAATCCAAAATAATTTAAATTCAAATCAAATATCATCCAAAATGATAATTAACCTAATTTTATTTAAAATAAAATCACTATTTTAAATGACATGAAATAAATCCCAAATAATTTCTTATGTACATCATCCGTGCACTATTTCTGCTCCATTTTTACAATGAATTCTCATCATCCATTCGATCTTATCGAGTGTTGCTTTAGGTGTTAAATGTATATTGTGCAAATCTTCTCCATTTTTCCTCTTGAATTGCAAAATTGAATGGTTAATATCTTTACATCTCACTTTTGTTATTGTAAACTTCTTATTTTTCCTTCAAATTGAAATGAATTAGAATTTACCATCTAGTTCACGAAGGCTATTGATATGTTCTTTGAAAAGACTAATCTTTGTCACTGCATAAGATGATGAAGACACTTCATCAGCAAAGTTTTTGCAAGCCAGAAAAAGTGCCTATAAAACAAACATGAGATATTTTGCTAGTTAAAGATTAGCATAAAAAAGAATGTAATAAGATAGACGGCCACAAAGGGGAAATATGGCAGAGAGCATTACTTACTTGAAGGTACCTCTTTGGATGGATAGTCATAGCTAACATATAAATAGCAAAATCCAACGGAACAAATAAATTTGGCACAAGACATGTTGCAGCTTGGCCATCAAGGAGTTCTTGAGGACAACTAGTGAGGCAATTTTGAGCATTCTAGCAACTTAGAATGGAAAATGATATATAATCAGATCATGACCAATGCATAAACAAGCAAGCAATACATACATACATTTCTCCAATTTAGTATATCCAAAATAGTCCCTCATATAGAAGTAGTAGTACAAAGTTGATCTCAATTTAGTCCTCAAGAGATAATTTTTTGTATGCAGAAACTAAATTAGAGAAAATTGATACTCTGAAACTAAATTAGCCACTTTACAAATGATAGAGGGATCATCTTGAAATTTATTTCTATATAAATATATCAAATAGGATACCGCTTTTAGAATCTCTACTTTCGCCTCAGTTGTTCCAGGTCTTAAGATTCCCCTGAGATACCATTAACAAAATCAACTTCAAATACAGGAAAACATATATGCAGTTGAATTAAAACTTCTTATCTAAATACAAAACATAGATGAGTGCAAGTGAATAGCAAGTTAAAAAACAAATCAGTGAAACGGATCCATATTGGCAGTTTCCAAGTCACATCTGATTTCTCAAATTTTGAAGTATCAAGATTTTCCTGTATAATTTTCAGTATGGTATCATTTTGATCGGTACGAACCTAACTGGTCATCAATGGTTCATTTGTCCAGTGTGCGCTGGTGTAGGACAAATGCTCCAGCATAAGAGGAACAAAGGTCAAACAGTGGATCTGAGTGGGCTGGGTTTGGTGGGTTTAAACAGTCTGAAACCGATCATTTGGCCCAAGACAAAAGGAGTTAAGATTTTTCAAAAACTTTTCAAGGTCAACGTCTCTAGGAGGGATTGAACTTTGCGATTTATGGCGAAAACTATGCCCTCAGCCAAATCACAACGTTTTTCCATACTCATACTAAACAATACTCAATTACGGCAATTTAAAAAGCTTTGCTGTCTGAAACTTTTTGCAAAATATCAAATTAGTTTCAATTGCAATCTTGCGATTTAGTTCATTCATACAAAGTGATGATAACAAAAAAGTCTAAAGATAAATTATGTTTAACTCTAAGGCGCATAAACCTTACATAATATTCAAGCACTCTAAATTATTTTTGTTTGTAACTGCTAAACTGAGTATATGATCCATCCCAATATTTACTAAATGACATATTTCTATTTGCACTTATGATCATGTCGGTTCATATTGATTTCATTTAACATGCACCGCTTTGTCAAATAATTAAGTTTGTCTCACTAATTTTGTTTCAACAACTTTAACTTTTCAAAATCAAATAAATACTACTGTTCAAAAGTCTTCCAAATTATTGATCCACCTTTAAAACCCTCAAAATACATCACATGTAGAAAAAAAGTTTGAACTTCACGTTAGTTATGTTTCCGTTGGTTAAAACCATAATTCACAATTTTATTCAAATTGTATCATTTACTTTGATGTGAGTTTGATGCAAGGCACTAAAGAATCTAAGGTTGTAAATAAAACTAAGATGATGGAATGAAAGTAAAGAAATAAGGATTCTGATATCAAAGATCATGAAATACAACATTTTTTTCTAAAATTTATTCTGCATTTAAAATCCAAAAAAATGTGATTAAGGACTATAGTTGTTTGGTTGAAATTTCTATTGACTTTCTTTTTTGTTTATTGAAATGTAATGTAGCGAATGGATATGGCGGGCGGCGGCGTAACAAAATCTGTGGCCAACCGGACAATACGAGATGGCGTCAGATGAATTAAGCGACGGCGGCGACCGGCCGGCCAGATGGCGGAGTAGTCGGCAATGAAATCAGCGGCGGTTAAATGGCGGTAAGGTTTTATTACCCAGCATCATGGGGCATGGCTGGCTGATTTAGCCATCATTTTTGGCCTTATTTTTTAAATTCATCTCATAATCTTTTGGTGTATTTGAAATTTAATTTTCTTTTTTGCAAATGTTATGTTTGAATGGTCGTTGATCTGAAAAGCATTCAAATGCAAATCAACAAATACAAGAATCAAAATCAAAATAATGCAATCTAAAAAAGATGAAAAATTGAATCATATAAAACCAATGAGCAATTGACTATTTGGGCTTCAAATGAAATCCCAATTGTTTTCAATTTGATAGATTCAAGGCTCTTTCATTACCCTATACTTCAATTTTATAGCAATCACAAACAACTCGAACTGTCTAATACTATGAGCCAAATCAAAATATTCAACAAAGAAAACTAAAGGATGCATCTCGTCCCTTCATCATAGACATATTCAACATCTACAATAAAAAGATTTACATACATACCACACAATTCTTATTTATTTACATATCTAACACTTAAAGTTTGATATTTATTTATTTAATACTTTCTTATGTTTAAAAGGTGTGTTTCACTTTAAAAAGTGAATAAATATAGTATTTTTATGTGATATTCAAAATTGAGGTGTTATATGTGTACAAATTAAAGTTGGGGTGTTAGATATGTAAATTCATAAAAATTGTGTGGTATGTATGTAGATCCCCCACTAAAAAATTAAATAAATATTGAAATTGGTTAAATTTTTACTAATTATTTATTAGCTCAGCATTTCCAGCCCCACCCCCAAAACAGAACACAGAACCCAACATCTGAAGCTGATTAGAATGATGGTTTAATAATAAGATTAAACAAGAGGGCATAAAATGTCCATTTTTTGGCCTGACGTTGAAGCCTTTAAATAAGGGTGGTTTGCTATGTTGCATCCCTAAAATTAAATTTCAAAACTTTTATTGTAGTGATGTAGTGATGAATTCATTAACAAATGGAGTATGACAACAGTGCAAGATGGGATATGACGAACAACCAAAGGTGCTTAGTAAAGCGGTTCCTGAACTGATAAAAATGCCCTTTACATATTACATCCCAAAGTTTGGAAAATGACAGTATAATCCATTTAACTTTATACAAATTATATGCAAATCATGCTCGATTAAAATAAGTTAACAAAAAATAAACATTTTCTTATTTAATTTATAATCAATGATCCAATCAAAACTTATTTTAACACTGCTATTTTTTATTTATTTGTGTTCGCTGATCTTAAACATTTTAAATTTTAAGTTTGGTATTAAAATCTAGAACAATATTTTAAGTTAGAGCAACAACCAGTCAAAAAACTGTAATCGAAATAGCAACAAAATTAGAGTCTATTCTCAAATGATGTAAAACAAATAATGGGAATGAGGTAAAGGGATTGCCTTCTCAAAATGATAGGCCCATCAAAAGAGTACGATAGATCATCACTGATCCTGCTTGAAGAGCTTAGCTCCACAGCTCCTTCAGCAATTGTTAATAGTTTTAAACACTCTCCCCATGACTCCGAGCCTCTCCATAAAAGCTTACCTGTCACAATCATAAGTATAAATCAAAATATCAACTGCACAAGCATTCCTCATTCTTTTAGTAAAAAATTCCACCATTTCGTCATTTCAAAGTAAATAATTCCTGAAAAATGGTGCTGATGAAAGCTTCTATAATAGAAAACAAAAGTACAGACCAACGAGCTTTAATAGTGGACAAAGGAAGGCTAGATAAAAACACTATTTACCTTTAGGTGAATAAGGATGAAGGAGTCCACCAGAAACACCAGATGCACCACCTCCTAAGCCGGATTCATCATAGATATCTATACTCATGCTACATTCCTTGGACGAGTGCTGCTTGGTACCAGTAAATAGGAGCCAAAGAAGTCACCTTTATTAGTCAAGAACATTGCAGTATAGGCAAACAAATAGTAATATAGTTACCAAGAGTCTCAATTACTCGATGAAATTGCAGATGCAAGAAGCTTATTTCATTCAATGACAAAGTAGCTAGGTAAGTACACTATATATATGAACCATCAATGTCATAAATCACTAAATCACCAGGAAGATCCAAGAACGAGATCCCACAGAGCAAGTCAATATTCTGCTTTGACATCCATCGACGGCCATAAGAATGAAAACAATTTAGAAGAAAAGAGACGAACCTGAAGAAGATGCCAGGCGACAGATAATCCAGCGAAAAGCGCCGAGAATAGCATATCTCGCGGTACTCCTGCTTCTCACATTCGAGCAGAGGAAACGGCGGCTGACGTTGTGGAAGGAAGATAAATGAAAGGACGAAACAAGCGACGATAAACGGAGAGGTGCTCGCAAGAGCAAACAAGAGAAGATGTGGTGGCGTCCATTGGAGCTCTGAGTATCGAGGCAGGATCGATAAGCAAGATTAGGGTTTACGCAGCTTGAATGCAACGAGTTGCGGGAAACTAGAAGCGAGGAAGAAGAGCCGGCCCGGGCATCGCTGCCTTTCAAAATCATTTTATTTTTAGTATTTTCACGAATCAATCACTCAATATATAATTTAATCATCCTAACCATTTTTTTTTTAATTTTAAATTCATATATTTACGTACACACATCAAATTATTAAAAATTTTATAAAAAATAAAAAATATGAGTTAAACTTTTATTATAAATTTAAATATTTGATTATTAATTTTAAAAAAAATATAATAATTAGTAAGATTATATTACCAAATTTATAATAGAATATTATAAATAGATAAAAATTTGAAAATTATAACCTATAATTTACATTTTGCTCATCTTCTTAGGATTAACTATATAAATTAGTATTGTCAAAAATTTATAGATTAAATTATTTGACAATTATAAAAGTTATTAAAAGATTAGAATACTCTTTATCCATTATCTAAACACTAAGCACAAAATCAATTTCTTTGAAAACTTATGTGAAATAGATCCATTAAGTAATTTATGAATTTAATTAATATTAATATTAGTTGATATATGCATATTAAATATTTTAAAAAAACTAAAAAATTTGTAATATTAATATATAAATATAAATATGATTTATAAGAGAAATATAACTAATAATATAAAAATTTTATGATATAAATTAATATAAATTAAGAAAATATAGCTTATGATAAGATTAATTATATGAGTTTAAAATATTGATTACATGTGATTATAATAAATTAAAACTTAAATTCATTTTAAAATGTGTATATAATATAATTTGTTTATATTCATCTCAAAACAATTCTTAAGATGAGAATTATTATTTTTTACAATAAGTAATGAATTATGTTCAGAATGAGAAAAATTATACAATTCTCCATCTAATTAAATAAAATAAATATTTTTAGAGTCGAAAATATCCACAACAACAACAACAACAACAACAAGCCTTAATCCCACTAGGTGGTGCTACATGAATCCTTCTTCGTTATTGTCTATTATGTGTCAAATTCTCATTTAATTGGTATACCAGATCATTTTTTATACATCTTAACCAAGTCTTTTTTTGGGTCTATATACCTTTTCTTAACATAAGGAAAATCTAATGCATCTACTGTCATTATGACTACGCTTTATGTGGCCAAACCATCTGCGACTCTCCTAATCTTATCTATCATTTGACTCAACTTTTTCCGAACATACTCATTTTGCATTCTATCTCTGGGTAAAGCCACTCATCCACGAGCATCCTCATCTCAGTAACACTTAACTTACTCTTATGTTTATCTTTTATTGGACATTCTGCATATAAATTCTGCGGTCTTACCACCATCTTATAAAATTTTTCCAAGTTTAAGTAACTTTTCTATCACATAATAGGCCGATGCATTCCTCCACTTCAACCATCCAACTTGAATTCTAATAATATCTCCATCTATTTCACCATCATTTTGAACAATAGCTAAATATCTCAATCGCCACTCTTATTAATGACTTGATCCTAAAGTCACAACACTACTAAAATTTCTACAACTAAAATTACACTCCATATATTCGCTTTAGATGCTTAAAACCTTTAGACTCTAAAGTTGACCTCCATAATTCAAGTTTTTGTTGGACTCTCTCAGTCTTATCAACAAGAAGAATGTCATCACAAAAGCATACCTCTTCTTCTGTAAATGCCTCGTAAGAACATCCATAACTAAAGTAAAAGATAAGGGCTTAATGTTGATCCTTGATGTAATCCAATGAAATAGGAAAATAGTTTGTCAATCCTCCTTGTGTTTGGACACAAGTGACCTAGTATACATATCCTTAATGACTTGAATATAACCAATATTAACTTCTTTTGTTAACTCCAAAACATCTCTTGAGACTTTATCATAAGCTTTCTCTAAATCAATAAATATCATATGTAGATCCTTTTATTTTCTCTATGCTTCTCCAAACCTCTTAACAAATGTAAGAGATTATCCTTCATTAAGGACAATCTCATCTAAAATGAACTTTCAAATACATATCTCCAAACAAAAATATATATATATATATATATATATAATTTTTTAAATGAAGTTGAAGATTAAAAACTAAATTATAGAATTTTAAAAATATTGAAAATATAAAAAAGTTCAAGGCTTAAATGAATGCATATTTAAAATCACATGTTATTATTATAATTAAATTCTATATTTAAGCAAATTTAGATATTCAAATTTATTTAGAATGAGAAATGAATTTTATCAATAGCAAATTTCTTCATAAATTAATTTTAACATATAAACTATAAAGTTTAAAATATGAAAATTCATTTCCATTTTACAAAGCTACACAAATATATTTTTTTATATATATTATCCAAAATTTCACTTTAATCGAGCATGAGTCTAATAATATTTTTTGAATTAAAATTTTTTAGAATTAAATTCACGATCATCCAACACCTAATTTCAATAAATTTATAATCAATCGCATCTTAATGAAATGAATCCAATGACATCAAAAATAATCGATCTTAATCCAATCGAGCTCAAATTTATTCTCTTAAAAATTATTTTGCCCTCTGTTTTACTTTAATACATAAATTTGTCTCTCGAGAGAAGAGAGACTGATTTCATCTCTATTATAATGATTATGACTATTATTATAATATAATAAAATCTAAAATATATCATGATATGAAATGTGATAGAATAAGTGACTACATAATTCTTATATATTTATATATCTAATATCTAATTTTAATTTTTTACATATATAACACTTCAATCTTCAATATCACATCAAAAATATCATCATCACTCACTTTCTAAAAGTGAAATATACTTTTTAAGCATAGAAACGTGTTAAATAAGTAAATATATATATCTTTAAATGTTAGATATGTAAATGCATAAGAATTGTGTGGTATATTCCTTTAATATGATAAAATACTATAGCATGTAATATTATGTTAATGACATCATAAAGAGAGATTTAGAGCCACATGCAATAAAGCCTTTTGATTATCTAAGCTTTCTCATAGCAATATTTCATAAACATTGAGTTTTTTGCATTATGTTTATAATCTTAAATTATTTTTATATTTATCATACTACTATTCTTTGTACTTTGATTATTATATATTTTTAAGGCTACTTTGACATGGAAATATTTAATCTATATTATAATCACATATGGGTCTCTTAACACTTTTTGATTTTACATAATAAAATATTTTTGACTTTTTTTTTTCTAATTATCATTGATGCTATATTTTAATTTCTTTTTTAAGAGAATTTATATATATTTATATATATATATATATATATCACACAATTATTATATATTTACCTATATAACATTTAAACTTAATTTTATTTGTATATATAACACCCCCAATCTTCAATATCACATCAAAAATATCATAATCACTCTTTTTTAAAAAAAAAAAAAAATATAACTTTTTAAGCATAATGAAGTATCAAATAAGTAAATATTTAATTTTAAATATTAGATATATAAATACATAAAAATTATGTGATATATTTTAATTTCTTTTTTTTTTGTTAGACAATTCTATTTAATTACTTTTTTTCAAGTTTTTTTTTCTAGTACTACTATCTTCAGAATAAAATTTGGTAAAATATACAAACAACAAAAAAGGAAAATTTATATGCATTGCACACAATTTTTATACATTTACATATGCAACAATTATAATTTGATATTTACAAACTATACACCTTTCTTATGCATGAGAAGATACAATTAACTTTAAAAAATTAATAATATTATTATTTATAACATAATATTATAAATATAAATATTATTTATATAAATATGATAATTTAAATGTTAAACATACAAATATGTATATAGACCTTAAAATTTAAATCTTAACACACTAAAACCCTAAAAGAATGTATGTATTTACATATTTAACATCTAAAATTTGATAATTACATTTATTATAACAACTCTTTGTATAAAAGGTTGCATTCCTTTTCAAAATGTAATAATAATGATATTTTTGATGTGATGTTATGAATTTGATTGTTAAGCATGCAAATATAATATTTTAAGTATTAGAAATGTAAAGATATAAGAACTATCTGATATACATGTAAATGCCCCTATGATAACAAATAAGGCCCTCAGTAAAAATAAAACAAAGAAGCTGAAGATGAAGGATAGCAGAAATACCAAAGGAACAGGAGAAATTGAAGTTCATGCTCCAAGAACATAACATATAATGCAACAAAATTATCAAAAAATAAAAAAATAAAAAAATAAAAAAATTAAAGATCAATCTTCATAAATATAATTTGTAAATTCATTGACATCATATTAAGGATTAAAAACACAAAATTTTCAGTAGAGGATAAGCGGCATTTTCAAATAACTCCAAATATTTAGAGTGCGTTTGAGACAAACAATTTTTTGGCTGCTTTATTTTTCAATAAATAGTCCACGAATTTTTTACAACTTTTTGGATTGTGATTGTTGAATTTTTCAAAAAAAAATTATAACACACAATACCTTTCTAAAAGGCTGCTTTTAACAACTTTATAATCAATTTTTAAAACTACTATTCCAATCAGACTTTTAATCACAACTATTAATATGCTAAATAGAATGAGAAGCAGAAGCAAAACCTGAAAATCTGGAGCAGCTGTCTTTCAGCAAAGCTCAACCTCAAGGAATTGAAGAGAAAATTAAACCATTAAATCCTTTATTAAACTAAAAAAAACTATAAATTACTTCATCAAAGATCAAAATCAAAGCAACATAGTTTTATAATGATAACTGTCACTCAGAACAGTTGTTCTGCAGCATATGTTACTTTTATTTGGTTGGTATTGTAATGCTATAAAATAATAAGATTCACCTCTTCAGCATGGCTCAAAGCTTACAGATCAAACTCTTGGAGTCTCGGTATTAATCTACAACTGACAAGAAATATCATGAATTAGTTTGCTAATCGTGAGAGTAATTATAATACCTTGAAAAAAAAACATATATGGCTCAGTTTTAGAACCCTAATGAAGCTACTAAGGTTTGTTATAAAATTCTCATATTATAATTATAATAAAACCTAATTTATATGCTAGGTTTCATAACAAATTATAGGTAAGGGGAAAAAAAACAAATTATATAAAAAATACTAAAATATTACAATAAACTTAAAGTATATGTTATTGGTTTGTGCTAGGTTTAGTTTGTTCATGGTTGTACAGCATGATACTTTGACAAATTCTAATCCTTGTTTATAAAATTTTGAATCTATTATATAGGTTTTTTTTTTTTTGAAATGAGAAGCATGCATGATAGACTGGTCTCCCCTTTAAGAGAAAATGCATCAATTCTCCAATCAATTAGAATTTGACATAAATGGCTTCAAATGCAATATCAAAATCACTCATTCTCTTTAACAACATTAAAACTAATAACATATATTATTTCAAAAGTTTTAAGATCTTTTGTAAAATATTAAATAATAATAAAAAGTCAAGAAATTTTTTTTATTGGTCTTATTATGGGAGATAACATACTCCTCCAAGAGGCATTACAAAATAGAAATAAATAAAAAAAGGGGTGAGAGGGGAGGGGGAGATGATAAAGAGAGGCAGACAGCCTTACAAGGAGACACATGAATTGCAATTAGAGAGATATAAAATAATTGATCCAACAGTACAAAGCCTTGATCCATGTGCCTTAAGCTCTTTACTATAATTGGAAAGTGAATTGCCCCCATCATAATAGAGGGACAGGATTAGTAATGTAGCATGGTACTATAGCATATTAAAATACCAAAAATTCAGCATTCACCCTTAAACTATATGATAGAGATCCACCATTTTAAGTTTGTCTATAATATTTTTTTAATGTGGAGCTCAATAGTCCTTTAGTAAATATGTCAACATGTTGATTCTCTATATGCAGATGTGGAGTGCAAATCAGCCCACTTTTCAATTTCTCTTTATAAAGTGTCTATTAATCTCAACATGCTTGATCCGATCATATTGAATTGAATTGTGTGCAATATTGATGGTCGATATATCATCACAATATAATTCCATGTGTTCTTTCAACTTGATTTTAAATCTTCTAGTATAATACTGATCCATAGAAACTCACAGATCCCTTGGACAAAATGACCTTAGCTTCAACACTTGATCTAAAAATCACAAGATATTTCTTAATCATTCAAGTTAAGAGATTTCCTCCTAAGAATATACAATACCTTGAAGTAAACTTTCTATCCGCTAGTGATCAAGCAAAATATGCATCTTGTATCATTCAATTTGTAAGATATAATTCCTTTTGTGTAGAATTCATTTTCATGAGCTTGATTCAATATATTTGTGAACATTATAGCTAGCTTGAAGATATAATTCTTTGGGTTTGTACATAAACTAGCTTACTAGACTTACTACAAATGCAATGACAAGAGTGGAGTGAGATAAGTATAATAGTTTTCTCAGTAATATTTGATATTTTTCTCACATCTACATCAATTCCTTCTTCATCAAAGTCTAATTTCTATCATGGTTCAGTTGAAGTTTCACATGACTTGCACTTCATCATCTTAGTTTCTTTTAGTAGGTTCATAATATATTTTTATTAGGAGAGAAACATCCTTCCTTTAGATTGAGCTACTTTTGTGCCCAAAAAGTATTTGAATTTTCCTAATTCTTTGGTTTCCAATTCTTAACCAAACCTTTTCTTGAAAACCACTTGTTCTTGAATGTCATCCCCTATAAAAATCATATTGTTAACATATACAATAAAAATTAAGGATTTATTATTAGAGAGTGTTTTATAAAAGAGTATAATCTCATTAGCTATATTTGTATTCAACTCTCACAATAGATTTTATACATTTGTCAAGCCAAGCTCTTAGAGATTGTTCAATATCTATAAGGCCTTTTTCAATCTACATACTTGATTCTTTTTGAAGATTTTATCAAATGCTGATAGTGGTTTCATATATATCTCTTTTTGATACCCCATCTAAGAAAGCATTTTTACATCATATTATTGTACAAATCAAGTAGGATTCATCACTATGGATATCAAAATATAAATAGTATTCATTTTTGCAATAGAAGCAGAGATTTCTTAATAGTCAATTCTATATAATTGAATATATTTGTTTGTCATCAATGTTGCTTTGTAGCTTTATAAAGTCCCATCTATTTTGTCTTTAACAGTGAAGATCTATTTGTATATCCTATCTTATCATATTTTTGGTAATTTAATGATCTTTAAAGTATAATTTTTTTTAAAGCAATCATTTCTTCTCTTACAACTTTATTCCAATTCCTATTTTCAAGTGCCTTAAATAGAAATTGTAGAATAAAAATGGGGTTGGTGTTAATGATCATTAGGAAGGCTTTATGAGAAAAAAATTTATTGAAGAAAATACACTGAGAGATATGATATAAATGAGTAATAATGAGCTAATCAATGTTATCTACTAATGGTTATGAGTCTTGGACTTCTTGGAGATCCTAGGTTAAGCTTGTTCCTTCTTATATAAATGATGTAGCTGATTTCCTACTTATTACATAATTACATTTATTGCCCTTACGAATATTAGTGTTGTGAGTATATATTACTCACCAAAAGTGAAACATATTTAATTTTTGAATATTTTCAGAATAGTGAAAGCCTTTCCTGTTTTTCCCTTATCATATTTCCCTTTTCGTTCAGATTTCCATATAAATCAGGTAGGACTATATTAGAGTTTACTTTAATCTATAAATTTTATAGTTATTTTATTTAAGAAAAAAGATGAGCATATTATTACTTATAAAAATAGATCTAATAAAACACAGATTGATTATTTTATGATAAAAAAAAAAGCTTGTTTATATTGTAAAGATTATAATGTTATCCGTGAAAGTTTAAGTACGACATATTATTAATTTTAAATTTTGAGATAAAGGATTAGAGATAAAAATAAATCAAATTATCATTAAGATTAGATGGATCAAAAGATATTAATAAAAAAAAAAAAATTTAAGAAACTACTAGAATTTGAGATGTGTTATAAAGAAGTAATATTTTATGAAATAAAGTAGGAAGTGAAATTAAGCAAGTTGCAAAATATATTTGGAGAATCAAATGGGAAAGCATCTTTTAATAAAATAAGTTGGTGGTGGAGTTAAAATGTGCAAAAAATGATAAAAAAAGAAACATTGTTATAAAACTTGATTTAAATGTAAAAACTCAGATAATTTAGAAATATATAAAGTGGGTAGAGATTCAAATAAAGCAATATAAGATGTAAAAAATACTTTTAGTGATTTATATAATAGATAAATACCAAATAAGGTGAAAGATTTATGTATAAGTTAGTCAACCAAAGAGATAGAAGAAGTAAAAATCTAGTTCAAATAAGGTTTATTCAGAATGAAAATCATAAAGTATTTTTCTTAAAAAAATATATTGAAAATATGTGGTTGAGATATTTTGATAAATTTTTCATGAAGCGAAAATATGATTGATTTTAACACCTTAATACTAAACAAAAATAAAGAATTTTATGTTTTATCGTCAGATAATAAATTTGAAGTTAGAAGCTTTAAAGAAAATAAAGTGTAAAAACGATAAGATGATATTCTAAGTTTGAGAATGTTTAGGAGATCAAAAATTTCTTAGCAAATCTCTTTAATGTTATTTTATAGACTAAAAATATGTCGAGATGAGTGGAGAAAGAGTTTGTTAGTTATATTTAAGAATAAAGGTGATGCACAAGAGTGTGCAAATTATAGAGGAATTAAGTTAATGTGTACATTAAAATTATGGGAGATAATTGAGCATAGGTTACAATGTAATACAAAAATTTTTCAAAATCAGTTTGATTTCATGCCAGGTAGATCTACAATGCATGTTATACATTTGTTGAGAGGTTTGATGGTGAAGTATAGAGAAAGTAAGGAGGATCTACATATGATATTTGTTGATTTAGAGAAAGCTTATGATAAAGTTTCAAGAGATGTTCTTTGGAGAGTTCTAAAAAGAAAGGAGTTAATATTGGTTATATTCAAGTCATCAGGATATGCATACTAGAGTTTGTTACTTGTGTCCAAACACAAATAGGATTGACAAAATATTTCCATTTCTTGGATTACATCAAGGATGACTTTAAGCTCTATATATTTGCCTTAGTTATGGATGTTCTTACTAGGCATTTACAAGATAATGTACCTTGGTGTATGCTTTTTGCTGATGGCATTCTTCTTGTTGATAAGACTAGAGAGGGAGTTTAAGAGAAACTTGAATTATGGAGGTCAACCTTAGAATCTAAAAGTTTTCATTTGAGTAGATCTAAAGAATATATGGAGTGTAATTTTAGTTGCAAAGTTTTAGTGGTAGTGTGACATTGTGACAAATCAAATCATTAAAAGGTGATTGAGATATTTAGGCTCTATTGTTCAAAATGATGGTGAAATAGATGAAGATGTTATTATTAGTGTTGGATGGTTGAAGTGGAGGAATGCATCTATTGTGTGATAAAATGTACCCGTTTAGACTTAATGAGAAATTTTATAAGATGGTGGTAGACCGATGATTTATAGTGCAGAATGTTGGATAAAGAGAAGTATAAGACTAAGTTAAGTGTTGCAGAGATGAGGATGCTTAGGTGGATGAGTGGCTTTACTCTTAGAGATAAAATGTGAAATGAGTATGTTCGGAAAAAAGTTGGGAGTAGCTCCAGTGATAGATAAAATTAGAGAGAGCGCCTTACATGGTTTGGCCACATAAAGCATTGGACGTCCAATGACCCGGTTAGAAGAGTAGATGTATTAGATTTGTCTTATGTTAAGAAAGGTAGACCGATTAAAATGTATAAAAAAAATGACCTTAGTTTACTAGAATTAAATGAGAATTTGACACATAATAGGACACAATGGAGAAGAAGGATTTATGTAGGACCACGTGGAATAAAAGCTTGTTGTTGTTGTTCTCGTCTCCTTCTTTCGCTCGTAACTTGATCTTCCATCATGTGGCATCAAAGCAAACAAGTGAAGATGGAAGGCGCATCACAAACTTGGCTTTGATACCATGTAAAAAATAAAATAATAGAGAAACTCTCAATAAATTTTTTTATTGCTCTCACTTTGTACAAGAGGGGAGATATACATACATCTTCAGGTCGCATGACAAAATAAAAATAAATCACTGACGACCCTATAAGAAGGCACACGGATTGCAAGCTAAGGGCTATAGAATCATTAATCCCATAGTACATGACACTGATCCATGTGCCTTAAGATCTTTACTATGATTGGAGAGTGAGTGGGCCCCAACATAAGGGAGAGAGGGAGAGGGCTAGTTTCTATAATGCGCTATGGTACCAAAAATTCAGTATTTTAAATATTTATCAAAGGAATCAAAAATTTCATAATATATCTCTCTAATTGCAATCTAAAATAATGATTATTTCAAATGATAGAGACTTTCAAATGACTTGAAATCAAATTCTTGGGTCGTTCATTATATAAAGAAGTTATCTTTATATTCTTCATATACTGAATGAAAAGTTAAATAATTGTTGATCATAATCAATAATATGATATTGAATTTGAATATTATATTAAATTACATGTTAAAAAATAACATTAAGTAGGAGAATAACTCTCCTAAGATAATAAAAGTTCATATATATTTTTAGACTATTACCTTTTTAGAAGCAGATGAGTTCTCATTTTCACACATCTTATATAAATGGAACAAATCTTTGAATGATTGAGATTTTAATATATTTTATTGAGTAAATATAAAATTAAGAAATGAAAAGAAATCCCTTATATATATATATATATACATAAAGCACACATGAAAGTGAAAATTCTTGAAGGCTACTACGGGATAAAAGTTGAGAGTTAAAGGGCCTTACCATAAGTATATACTTTTTTGTTCTTCAATTTGCTATAAGGGACTCTTCCATGCTGGCGAGAATGGTCGTCTGCTTTCCATAATGTTCTCAGAAGATGGACCCATCTCATGTACAAAATTAACAGACTCCGACAATCTGTTCAGAAGATTCACCAATGCAATGACTTCATTCCGTTGCAGCTGCAACTGAAACATAACGAGAGATGTTAGCAAACTGTAAGTTCTGAACCCAAAATGAAAAATAAACTTTGGCTGTAAAAAGAACGTTCAAAAGATATATTCTGACTAGCGGATCAAAATAGAACGGTTGAACGCTTTTAATCAACTTCCTTTTTATAAAACATAATTTTTGCCAACTAACAAACGAGCTTCACAGATTTGATAATTCCACAAAAGCATGCAGTGGTAATTCTTGACAATCAAATCATAGTAAAAATTGTAAGGAGACAACAAGCCGTAGCATCATCAATTAGGTGAAACTGTAAAAAATTCTTGTATGTTTTGATGCATTAATCTTCTCTCTCTCTCTCTCTCTCTCTCTAGCTTTTGATGAGTATTGCCTATTTCTCGAAACTTTATGCATCAAATAATTAAAGAGAAAATTATTGAATAAGTGGTAATAGCACCAATTAACATGGTTCTGGCATTCACAGAGAAAAGGATCTTCAATACTATACCAAGACTAAGAACTTAAAGCTTGAAGCTTTCCCCATAATCAGCATTTTTCCCTATAAAATAGATGTATTGCTTTCTTATAAAGAGAACATCTCTAGTTTGTTTGCAAGAGTTGGCTCCTCTGCTTACCAGATTTTTCACTATTTAACAATCTTATTGCTGTCTGCTTTTTTTTATTAGAACTAAGAAAGAACACAGTTAACCTTAAGGCCCCAACAAAAATAAAGGTTATTTCATCATTGCTCTACCTCTGTTAATTGAATGATGATGCCAAAAGCTTTTAACTAATCATACACTCATAGATAATTGAAATTATCATTGCAGTAAAGAATATGGATCAAGCTTCGTTGCAAAGCGTTGAGTGGCATCATACATCCTAATATTGTAATATATGTGGAATGATCCTCCTTTTTAAGGCACACAACCTCAGGGATCGATTGCTGACTTAGTCATATTATTAATCAATAGACAGAAGAGGGAAAAATCTCTACTTTTACTTTTATTAGTATAGTGAGATTGATTAATGAACTATTAATAGCTATATCTACTATGTTTTGCAGAAATGTTCTTTTTTCCTGGACCAGTGCTATGATGGTGATGTAACAATTAATCAGAATATATAACAGATATAATTCTCAATAATCAAATCATTGGAAAGTTTGTAGTAGTGGCAATAGGGGGTGAATCTGTAAAAATTTTTTGAGTATTTTGCGCTTTGATCTTCATTCCTATTATTGTTATTTTCTGCTTTCAGTATTTGAATTAAATTCCACCAATTTTCCAATACTTTAAGGCATCAAAACAGTAAGAAGGAAATTACAGAAAAAAACAGTATACCGGCTCATTCACATGGTTCTGACCATTAACAGAGAAAAGGATCTTCAATGCTGTTCCAAGACCAAGAACTTGAAGCTTTCCCCACAACCGGCATTTTTCACATCCAACACAGTCCATCAATGCACTGTAAAATGCATATGAAATCAGAATATGTTTAATATGCTTTTATGACTGAATGTAATGTCAATATCAGAGAACCTGTTAATTCAGAAGCAGATATAATCAGACATTTATAGGGATACCTGATGTTTCTAAATTGCTTCTGAATTTGCTGCTTTAGTTCAGGACTGCTTTCACCCTGCCATAACTTGGCCTCATCATAAGGTACCGGACAAGCAGCCTGTAGCACCGGATTGTAGACAAGTTGCCTAACTAGAGACTGAGTTTTCAGGTCTTCATCAGGATTACCTGTGCTATACTCTGCTTGTTCTAAAAAATTTGCAGCCTGACAATTTTTTTTTACACAGCATGATAAGAGGGCAGAAGTTTGGACTTGACAGGGAAAGTATAATTTGTAAAGGCTAACTACTTTATATTTTTATAGTGACCTATTTTTTAAACCATTCAATGTGATACTAAACTCAAAACCTCACGTGTCTTGAGAATAAGGAGGGAAATAATAACAGAAAGAGAGAGGAGGATGAAAGTGATAGGATGTTCACATATGTCACAATGAGAGAGTCTATGAATTTAACTTGTAATATCACAATTTGTTCAATGTTGAATGTATTTTGTAGAGTTAATATTAGTCTTTTCAACGATGTACTACTAGCATAAGCAGACAAATGCTTAAGCAAATGGCAGAATCTCATATTAAAAGAACACCCAATATCAGCAAATAATAAAAGTGTTGTAATATGAAACATACATTTAAGAAACAAATAAATATAGTCAAAATATAGGTCAAATTTTTTAAAGGATTCTCTTTTTTTGTTTGAAGAAGACATAGCCTAGTCAGCTAACAATCATCAGGCAGTAAAGATGCAGGCATAAAATACCAAAAAAAACTGAACATAATTTTCATGGCATATATCTCAGAGTGGGGCATATAATATTTCCTAGCAGTGCCCACATGAACTTTAGTAAAATGCAGGCATTTATGCTTCAATTCTGAGAACATATAATTTCCAATAAAACATTATAAGAAAAATTACCTTTGTTGCAGCACGTAGAACAAATAAAAATGTAAAATACAAGTTTCTAACGCGATCTGGGTATCTCAAAACACGGTCATACAACAATTCCAGATTTTGGCCCCACTGCAATTGTGCAGATAAAGTATGTCAGGTAATTTATGCCAATCAATAATTTCAAAGCCACTTAAACTATTGAGCTCAAGGGAGTTACCATATTTGTAGCTTCATCAAGGAGATAATCAGAAGCAATGTGCACCGAGATCGAAGCATGTAATCCAGAGATCAACTTAAACAAAACCTTTTCTCAGGGCAAATTTCTCCTGAAGAATCTAAGAAATGAACAAACAAGAACAAAGTTAATGCTGATGAAGAATAGCAATAAAAATTTCTTAATCATATTACAAAGGGAACAACATATTAGTCTTTTCTCCACATAGATCAAGATTGCCATATGGCTAATCATTTCAAGAAAGCAAACATTATTATTTTTTTTTCTCAACATTAAGCTGCTGCAGAGAGATTATGCTGGCAGAAATAAAACCTATGTTAAAAAAAGAAAATTTCAGGTTCATTTAAGCTGTCTCTTTTTGTTAATGGAAAATGGAATTTAACCTAAAAAAATCTTTTGTTGGAGACAACCTGAAGGAATTATTCTATAACTTAACATTTTTAGTAAAATAAAAATTCTATAAAAATAAGCCAAACAAAGTGTTAAAAAAATGTTAGATCAAATATAAAAGTGATAAAATAGTGTCGTACCAGTTCTGATCAATTCAGCATGAAGATAAGCATCTAAACTACAGCGTGGAAGACAGAAGCATGGCGTATAAATAATTGTCAAAAAAAAAAAATCTAAAAGAAATACTATTGTAATACAAAAAAACAAATAAAATATTGAAAAAAAAATTATTGGCTGTATAAATAAAATCCTCGCATGCAAATGTAAATTTAGTAATTTTCAAGTAAAAAAACAATTAACAGCATACCCAAACTTTGTAACTTGATTCAACTACCACACTTAAACCAAAACTATGTTGCATTGATCAAGGGTGTCAACGATTAGGAGATTTCAGTCAGGCATGGACATAGATTTTTCAAGTATATTTTTTTAAAAAAAGAATAACAAATAAGATAGTACTCAAAAATGCAGGTTGAATACGCTCACAAACTAACAGTCTAATATAGCGTCAACTTAACGACTACATTACTCCAGCTCCAAAAAAAGAGACCTAAGCAACTAAGAACACATCTAAACTATCCTCTTAAGAGAACTTCGCACTATTTTGTATGAGTTAGGTTTGTATTTAAAGAGAGGAAGCAAACAAGATTTTATACTGCCTTACATGTATTACAAGCTTAAAAATTAATAAAAATTCTGATGCCCCAATAACTAATCCTAATTATAGTGACTGGAATTCAGAATTTGTGTGATTTCCTTCTTTAAATCAATAAAATAAGTTAATAATCATTAAAAGAGGTCTTACAATCCATGCACAATTCTTATCAACCAACAATATCCAAATATTTTCCATGCATAAGTTAAAAAAAATTGAAAATAAATTGCACAAAACCAACATCTTGGGCAGTTTTCAGTGTAAATAGCATCCCATATCCTTTGAGTTGATGGGCCCATAACCAGTGTAGCGTTCAGGGTTCAGTTGGAGATTTACATATGTCATCTCAGCTGCCAAAGAAAAGTGATAACAGATTAACAATTACAGAAATCCTAAAAGTAAATAACACTTTGAGATGATAAATTACCATTATCCGTTTCATCATCATTTGTCCATGGGTTGTCAATCTCAACCCATCCTCTAAAAGCTTTTCTATCTAGTGTGCGGTCCACAACTGCTTCTGGTTTTTCCCTCTGGCAAATGAGATCATCAGCTGAAAGCCCAGAAAAGGGCTTCTTGAACGGTTCTGGGGGTTATCAGGACACTCATAAACACTGCAATCAAGGCGACACATCCCATCATCAGGCCAGAATGGGCAATCACACCACAATTTAACCTTTCAAAGCAAAATAAATAAATAAAATGGTTAGTTGATCGATATCCAAGATGTATAAGAAGATGTTTTGAATAAATTCAAACTTTATAATAAAAAAATAAAATAAGTACAACAAGAGCATAATAAGATTGCCAAAAAATAAAAATAAAAATAAACAAGAAAAGATACATATAGCATGAAAGCATTTGATACTAAATCCCAGCATAATTCTTTTGGATCTCCTTTCATGAAATCTAGTAAAAAAAGGGGAGTTGAGATCAAATTTTAAAATTGCACAATTAGATAATGAGAAAATTTTCATCCATGAGGTGAGGTAAAAAACTCGAGGCAGTTTAAAGCATAAATCTCAAAATAGATAAATAAATTACACAAAGAAATAAGTATCATGCTTCTAATATAAGAAGTAATATTAACATCCTAATCTATTAACAAATCAAAAAGTAACAATATTAACATCCAATTTAATAAAAAGTGACAAATTACACAGAATATGCAGATGCCAATTAGTCTAGTTAGTAAGAGCTTTAAAAGTAATTGCCAAAATCTTGGGTTCGAATCTCAACTACACCATAATAAAGCTCTACTTTACAAACTTGGATGGGAAAAAAAAATTACACAAAATATCAAGTAATATATTAACATACTAGTATAAAATTATGAAGGAGTAATAATCACAAAGAAAGAAATCTTAAATACAACAACAACAACAACAAGCGTTAATCCCACTAGGTGAGGTCATTCTTCCTATGTGTTATTATGTGTCAAATTCTCATCTAATTCAAGTATACTAAGATCATTATTTATACATCTTAACCAAGTCTTTTAGGTCTACCTCTACCTTTCTTAACATAAGGCAAATCTATCTACTCTCTGTCGGTCATCGGACGGTACGCTTTATGTGGCCAAACCATCTAAGGCACTCTCCCATCTTATCTACCACGAGCTACTCCAACTTTTTTCCAACATACTCATTTTGCATTCTATCTCTAAGAGTAAAGCTCATCCACCTAAGCATCCTCATCTACTTAACTTAGCTTGCTATCTCTTTTATTGGCCAACAACATTATAAGTCATTCTGTCTTACCACCATCTTATAAAATTTTTCCCTTAAGTTTAAGTGGAACTTTTCTATCACATAATAGGCGGATTCCTCCACTTCAACCATCCAACTTGAATTCTACTAATAACATCTCCATCTATTTCACCATCATTTTGGACAATGAGCCTAAATATCGAATCACTCTTATTAATGACTTGATCAAAAAGTCACAACACTATCACTAAAACTTCTACAACTAAAATTACACTCCATATATTCAGGTTTAGATCTACTTAAGCGAAAACCTTTAGACTCTAAGGTTCCATAATTCAAGTTTCGTTGGACTCCCTCTAGTCTTATCAACAAGAAGAATGTCATCGACAAAAGGATACACCAAGGTACATCTTCTTGTAAATGCCTCTAAGAACATCCATAACTAAAGTAAAAAGATAAGGGCTTAATATTGATCCTTGATGTAATCCAACCGAAATAGGAAAATATTTTGTCAATCCTCCTTGTGTTTGGACACAAGTAATGACTCTACATATCCTTAATAACTTGAATATAACCAATATTAACTCTTTTCTGTCCTAGAACTCTCCAAAGAACATCTATTGAGACTTTATCATAAGCTTAAAGAAAGAAATCTTAAATAAACAAAGAAAAATTTTAGGAATTGAAAAGAAAAAAAAAATTAATTACCAAAAGAAGAGATGTGGTAGAGGAAGAGGAAATGTGTCCCTTCATAAGAAAGAAGGCTTGGCAAGAAAAGCGATGATTGCAATGACTACGAAGGACACAGCTATAACAATGATGAGGAAGGAGATGACTAGTGGAGACATGAGAGGGAGACATGAGAGCTGATAGAGGAAGAAAAATAACAAAAGAAGTTTTAATTTGTAAAATTCTTTTAATATATATATATTTTAAAATATCATAACCCAAAATAATAAGGCACATGCCTCATAACATCATAAGGCCAAGCCACATCTCAAATTGCACAATTTTAAACCATAGTGATGATATATTTTTTTATTCAAACCTCACTTAGTGAATAGAATTTGAAACCTCTTATCCACCGGAGTCAACAATCCAAGTGCTCTCATCTAAGTCATTAGGATGGATAACAACCTAATCATTGTTGCATTATAGATTAGTGAGAGGTGTGGTGTTGTATTATGTAGATCATGATATATGATGAGTGTTTATATGACCACCATCATATGGCTTCAGCAGAAAAGCCTTTAATCCCAAGGTAAACATGATCTACTAGAGGTGTTGCCTCCAAAATGATAGATGATTGGATCCAATCATTTGAATATACCTCCTGAGCCTAATAATTAGATTTCCTCAGATTTGGATGTTCTCGACATATTCAGCTAAAATTTGCCCAAAACCAATCGAAAGAACATCATTTTCCTTCAAATTCAACCATCTATTAATATCCATTAGTAGAGGAACCAATCCATTTCCTCCTTTTCTGAAAAATAATGTCAAGTTCAACTAGGGCTTTGGCCACATAAGACTTTAAAGATGAGAAATAGTTATCCACCTACAAAGGTTTGTCAACCCTAACAATATAGACTGGAAGTTGAAATTGTGTATAAAAAAAAAGTCATAGAATGCAATCAAACTAGAGTAACATGTAGTTCCTCAAAAAAGTCAAAAATGCTGACCATTTTAGCATATATACAAAAGTCACTAAGGATAGGACTTTTAATAGTATGCTTATGAAGAAAGTCTAATAATAAGTCAATGAGCCCAACATAATGATTACCAACCAAATAAAAATTAGATAAAATATACAAATAATCTCCAAATTAGAGCAACCCAACGAAATTTTGTCAACAATAGAAAACAAACGAGCCTAACAATCCCTGAGATCTCCTCTTCACTGAAGATTAGAGCAGATTTGTCCAAATATGAGGATGAACACTTACGAGAAAGGGATGCAAGATCTTGATGAAAACAAATAGAGAAATATGATTGTTTGAAGTTGAAAAATGAGCTCATGAGTCATTCAACCCACCAACACTATTTGCAAATAAACAAGAAGAGTGCATAGATGGAGATGAATAACCTAAATGAAGGGAAGCAAGAGTCACTATAAAGCATGTGGCCACCAAAATAAGAGTGGAAAACACAATTGGGAGATCATCAAAAACCCTATGAACAACCAATATGATAGAAAAAAGGTGAGATCCATTGAGAAATTGACAATAAAGGAAGAAAAAAAGAATCCAAAGCCAAAGTTAGAATGATAGTCGTGAAGCCATCTGAAGTCAAAGGAAGTGAATGAACACAAACATTGAAGGTGATAGAAAGAGCAAAATCAACAAAAGGTGGAAAGGTAGCTTGAGAGGGCATCAAGGTGTATAAGGAAAAGTGTGACAACCCTACCAAAATACAACCACGAATGAAGCCATAATGAAACATCGACAAAAGAAGAGGGAGTCACACCACACTAGTGAAAATGGGTTGAATAATGTGCAAGTCGAGATGGATGCAAGCTAAATATGTGCATAGATGCTCACGAGTGCTCTAGTGGAAGACAATAATGAGATAAGACCCCACACACACCACAAGCAAGCAAAGTCGAGTGATGCACTCACAATGCATGATGGCCACACAGAGGTAAAGTCATTGCAATGATTTTGTCTACCCACAATTAAGAATTTATTTGATTTTATCATAGTAAAATAATATCAATAGCTATATTTCAAATATGCATCAAATATTGAATAATCAAATTGCAAAGACTAAAATTAGGAACAAACAAATCATAGTCCTCAATCTAAAATGAAGTGGTAATTTGAAAATGTTAAAAATAACAATATAGATAAAATTATGTTAAGAGTTGTGATAGGCTATACAATTATTTTATTTTATAAACATGAAACGGTAGAACTAGCTATGTTTCAAATAAGCATAACTATAAAATCAAGAACAAAAAACACATTATAGAACTCAATTTAATCCAAAATGAATATGTAACTTCAAAATGTTAAATGACTACATACACAACATTATGTTAAAAATTGTGGCAGGCTCTCAGATTGAAGTGGGGTTAGTAATTGAGCATATGACAAGAAAACTACAAAGTTTATAACTTATTTTCACAAACTTTGCTTAAAAATGATGAAAGTTGATTCTTTAAATTACCCGGTTATTGAGAATTCATAACCTTATGAATCATTTAGTGATCTATTATATTTGCTATTTTAATTTCACTGAGGCATTTGGTTATAACAGTGTTTTGAAAATGCAACCATCACTCCTGAAGGAGGACTTTCAGCTTGGATGAAAGCCAAAAATTTTCAGAAACAATAATTTTCCATCATGGATAATCATATTTGGCTTTCTTGCTCATCACTTTAATTTTCAGAATTAACATTGCTCCTTTCTTGCAACAAATGATTTTTTTAAAAGATGGCTTTCTCTAAATCAATAAATATCATATGTAGATCCTCCTTACTTTCTCTATGCTTCTACATCAAACCCAACAATGTAGCATCCATAGTAAATCTACGGCATGAACCAAGCGATTGTGAAACTTACATCATTAATATGCTCAATTACTCTCCCATAATTTTAATGTAACACATTAACAATTCCTCTATAATTACACTCTTGAAAAGATGTCGATGAGTGGAGAAAGAGTTTGTTGATTCCTATATTTAAGAATAAAGGTGATGCACAAGAGTGTGCAAATTATAGAGAATTAAGTTAATGTGTTATACATTAAAATTATGGGAGAGAAAAATAGATTGATATAGAAGTTTCTCACAATCAAATGCCTATATGGATGCTATACATTTGTTAAGATGGAAAGAGAAAGGAGGATCTACATATTTATTGAAAAAAAAATAAAGCGAGATGTTCTTTGGAGAGTTCTAGAGCGAAAGGAGTTAATATTGGTTATATTCAAGTCATTAAGGATATGTATACTAGAGCATTTACTTGTGTCCAAACACAAGGAGGATTGACAAAATATTTTCCTATTTCTTGGATTACATCAAGGATCAACTTTAAGCCCTTCTCTTTTTTACTTTAGTTATGAATGTTCTTACTAGGCATTTACAAGAAGATGTACCTTGGTGTATGCTTTTTGCTGATGACATTCTTCTTGTTGATAAGACTAGAGAGGGAGTCCAACAGAAACTTGAATTATGGAGGTCAACTCTAGAGTCTAAAGGTTTTGGTTTAAATAGATCTAAAACTGAATATATCGAGTGTAATTTTAGTTGTAGAAGTTCTAGTAATAGTGTTGTGACATTAGGTGAACAAGTCATTAATAAGAGTGAGCGTTTCAGATATTTAGGCTCTATTGTTCAAAATGATGGTGAAATAGATGGAGATGTTATTAGTAGAATTCAAGTTGGTTGAAGTGGAGGAATGCATCCTATTATGTGATAGAAAAGTTTCACTTAAACTTTGGAAAATTTTATAAGATGGTGGTAAGACTTGCAATGACTTATAGTGCGAATGTTGACCTAAACATAAACTAAGTTAAGTTTACAGAGATGAGGATGCTTATGTGGATGAGTGGCTTTACTCTTAGATAGAATGCAAAATGAGTATATTCGGGAAAAAGTTAAAGCTCCAAATAGATAAGATTAGGAGAATGCCATGGTTTGGCCACATAAAGCGTCGGCCGTCCAGATGACGATTAGGAGAGTAGATGCATTAGATTTGCCTTTATGTTAAGAAAGGTAGAGGTAGACCTAAAAGACTTGGTTAAGATGTATAAAAATGATCTTAGTATACTTGATTTAAATGAGAATTTGACACATAATATGACATAATGGAGACGAAGGATTCATGTAGCCGACCCCACCTAGTGGGATTAAGGCTTGTTGTTGTTGTTGTATGATATCAATCATTGTCCACTTCAAAATTTGCATTTCGATCAACTGAAAATATTATTAAAAGTCACATAGTTATTGAAGAAGAAATTACGTGTACATATAAAGCTAAATTTGTTTTAGCTAAAATTTTTGGAATATTTCCAGGATTGTGGATTAAAAAAAACAGTTAGTGCATAGTTGCGTGCTCATAGATTAGGCAACAATATTAATTAAATTAGTACTATTTAGATGAACCTTCATACTGTCCTTTTAAGAAGCAACTGTGCAATGTAGGTGAATCCTGGAGTGAAAAAAACTATAAACAGAAAGATGACTGGGGTTCAGTTTTTGAGGTCCTCTGGGTCTTGAGATTGTTAGCCTGGTGATTATTTTAATAATATGTCGGTTTGCTATGTACTACATATTTTTTATGTTATTATAAAATAACATCAGTATACACACACCATTATTACGTGATCTCAAACTTTCTACATATTTGCAGATATTTAGTTTGAATTGACATAAATTAGAAAATTATTGTTGTAGATGCTAAATTTTAACTTTGTTTCTGTAAAACATCATCAGTTGTAACAATTGGCATTATATATTTGTAAAGTACTGATCATTAGAAGATTCAATATTACTAATAAAAAGTATTATTTTACTTCTCTAACAAAGATGTCACACATGTAGGAATTTAAGGCATTCTTCAATTTACAACTTGCAGATTTCAATTGTATCTAATTGAATGCAATATGTTTTATTTAAAATTCTTGAATTGTATTGTATGTAAGATATCTTATGTTTTATAGATTTAAAATGCTGGACATTGACGTACGAAGTATTTTATACATAGACGAAATGATTTATCTGTGAACCTCATAAATTTCTAGATGATTCAATTAAAAAAATCAAAGAAATATTTTAGCTATCAAGTTTCATATCCACCATCTCATTTACACCTTGTTTTTTATTGTTAATGTGTATTACAATGCATTTATCATAAAAATACGAAGCAATTGAGAAAAAAAAATGATCATACAATATTATAATCCAATTTATATAAAAATAAAATAATTTATATATTTATTGTGAGGCTAGTAATAGAAGTCTATATGCTTATTAAGTCACCATTTTTTGAAAACAAAGTAACAAGCAAAAAAAGACAAATATCTTTTAATAAAGTTATCATTCCATTGCTTTTTTAATGCTTTTCATCATGATCTAATTAATTTTTGGGATTTACATACCACACAATTCTTATGTATTTACATATCTAACACCTAAACTTCAATTTTTACATAAATAACACCTTAATCTTCAATATCACATCAAAAATATCACTTTATTCACTTTGTAAAGTGAAATGCACCTTTTTAAGCATAGAAAAGTGTTAGATAAGTAAATATCTAACTTTAGGTGTTAGATATGTAAATACAAGAATTGTGTGGTATGTATGTAAATCCCCATAATTTTATATCGCAACTAAACAAATAAATAGAAGTTGTTGAACTTCTAGCGATAAGAGTATCATATGCTCAAATTGTTGAACTTGCATGACACCCTACTATTAAAAAAAAAACTATGTCTAGATGATCTAACAAGCATTCAAAATTACATATAATTCACAACAAAAAAATATTTGTTTAGTGATAACATTAACACTCCCGTTAAGTACAAGTTTCGTGAAATAATTTGATGTAAAACTTTTGTAAAAATCATGACATGAATCCTTTAATACATTGTGGTAATGTTAGACATTCTGAACAGTATGGCTCATACTGAAATGTTAGATTCATCGGCGTCGTACAATGTTAAATAAGCGTTCACATTATAGATAGATGCAAAAAATATTCCATAAAACTAAAATTAGAATAGAAACTTGGAATATTGGCAGTCTTACGGGTAAATAAATATAATTAATATATATTATAGTTCATAAGAAGATAAATATTTTATGTATTCAAGAAACTAAATGAGCTGGGGAGAAGGCCAAAGAGATTGATAATTTAGATTTTAAATTTTGATACTTGGGTAAAGTTGCAAAATGGTATAAGTGTGATTATAAATAGAGTTTGAAGAATAATTGTGAAAATTAATAGGAGTTAATATAAAACTATAATTTTAAAGATGTTAATACTATGATTATTAATGTTATAAGTGTTTATATTTTTCAAGTAGGTTTGAATGTAAACCCAAAAAAGAATTTAGAATGACAGAGAATTAATCAAAGAATCTTGAAAAGAGTATTTAGAAGAGATTTAAATTGACATGTTAATGAAATGGTAAAATTTTAAAGATTCATGGTGATTATGTTTTGAAATGCTTAATGAAGAAGATAAAATATATTGAATTTTGCTTTTCATGATTTTATAATTATTAATATTTTATTTAAGAAGAGATGAGCGTATTATCACTTATAAGAATAGAAGAAAACACATTGATTATTTCTTTAAAAAATATATATATAACGCTCAAATTATAAATATTGTAAGGTTATTTTAAGTGTAAGTAGCTACTAGCTTTGAATTTTAACATGAAGGTTGAAAGATAAAAATAAATTAAAAAATTATTCTAAGATTAGATGGGATACTTAAAAAAATTAATAAAAAATATTTTGAAGAGTGATACAAAACCTTAGGATTTGGGATGTTCATGAGGAAGCTAATGTTGTGTTAGAAAATATAGCAAGTGAGATTAAACAATTTGTAAAAAATGTGTTTGAAGAATTAAAAGAAAAAAATTATTTTAATAAAAACTACTAGTGATGGAGTCAAAATATGCAAGAAAAAATAAAAATAAAATAAAAAACTTTGTAATTAAAATAAGTTTAAATATAAAAATTTGAGAATGAAAGAAAGATAAAGCGTCTATTAAAGTAATATATGACATAAGAATTTAAAACAAGTGATTTATATAATAAATTAGATCAAAAGAGGTGAATGTATGTATAATTTAGTTAGTAGAGATAGGAGAAGTAAATTTGAGTGAAATATTAAGGATTAAAATCATAAAGTGGTTTCATATCAAAGAATATTAGGTGAATAAATTATTTTGATAAACTTTTTTGATGAAGGTTGTGAAAATATGATTACATAAGCGATCTTAATACTTAAAATAAAAAAAAAAAAATTTATTTTTATCGTCATTTAATAAAATAGAATTTGAAGAGGCTTTAAAAAAATGAAGAAGAAAAACATTAGAACTAATGATATTCTAATAAAAGTGTGAAAATTCTTAAAATTAATAAGAAATTTGACTTTTACTTTTAATATTATTTTAAAGACTAAAAGGGCATCTGATTAGTTGAAAAGAATTTGTTGGTTCCAATTTTTAAGAATAAAGGTGATGCACAAGAGTGTGCTTATTATAGAAGAATTAAGCTAATGTGACATAGGTTGTGATGTGATACAAAAGTTTCTCAAATTCAATTTGGTTCTGTAGGGTGGTCTACTATGGATCTTTTTTTGAAGGTTTGATTGAGAAGTATAAAAGAAGAAGAATGATCTACATATGATATTTGTTGATTTAGAAAAAAATATATGATAGAGTTTCAAGAGAAGTGCTTCGAAAAAAGAAAAGAGTTATTATTGCTTATATTCAAGTCATTAAGGATATGTATACTGGAGCTATTATTTGTGTTCAAACATAAAGAGGATTGGCCATGTATCTTCTTATTTCTTGATTACATCAGGATCATTTTAAGCTCATATCTCTCCTAATCCAATTATCCAATAACCAAGAGGTATAAATAATGATGGTACATGAGTGGCCACTGGGAGAGAAGGCACAAGAAAAAAGCACATGATTAATATCTATCTTGAGATCGATTGCATGTGTTGTTTAGGTAATTAAAACTTGTATTTTATTTTTAATATAGATTTAAAGTGCATGCCTTACAAAATTGAGGCAAGATAGGTTTTGAGGTGGGCCTCATCATTATGAAGAAGTCTCGCATAGCGATCATGAAGCACTTATTGTGATTTTTTTTAAAAGCATTGAGGCGAGATTTGAGGGCCTTTTATTTACAAATTTTAAACAAGGTTTTGCTAATGATATTCTTCTTGTTAATAAAACTAAAGAGGGAGTTCAAGAGAAACTTGAATTATGGATGTCAACCAGAATCTAAATTTTGTTTAAGTATATCTAAAATAGAATATATGAAGTGTAATTTTATTTGTAAAAACATCTAGTGGCGGGGTTGTGACATTTGGTGATCAAGTCATTAAAAGAGTAAACATTTTAGATATCTCAATTGATTATTCAAAATGATGGTGAAATAAATGGGGATGTTATTAGTAGAATTCAAATTAGATGATTGAAGTGGAGGAATGCATCGACTTGTTGTGTCATGAAAAATACCATAGACTTGAGAAAATTTTATAAGATGGTGTAAAACACGCAATATTTATGGCAGAATATTAGAATAAAGTATAAAATTAAGTGTTCAGATGAGAATACTCAGATGAGTGGCAAAATGAATATATATGTGAAAATATTGGAGTAGCTCCAATGGCAAATAAGATTAAAGGTCTTAAATGATTTGGTCACATAAAGCGTCAATTTGTCCATGCCCATTAGAGAGATTTGACCTATATTAAGAAGGAGAGAGATGGAGGACTTGATTAGATAGTATAAAAATGATCTTATTTTATTAGAATTATATGAAATTTTGATAGTCACACAATGAAGAAGAAAATTCATGCAAACCCCATGTAATGGGATAAAAGTTTGTTGTTGTTGTTGTTATAGTGAAGCCCTGAAACAGATTCTAACATCTTGCAGTAACATATGGATGCTTCATGAGTGAGAAAATAGATCTGCAAGGTATTTTTATTATCTACTTTTGAGACATTATTTGTTTTATTTCAGTCTATGATGCCTTCCTCTTAATGACGTGAAAAAAATATTCACTAGATTTACATGAAGTCCATATATTCATGTAAAACCATCATCAGCATTTATCTGATTTCTAGCATTCCTGAACCATGAAAAAGTTGCAGAGTAGAAATTAACAAAACCATGTCCACCTGCTTCATCCATCAATCCAGAATACGCTAAGAGTTCAAAGCTCAATTCAACATTTTCGAGCCCTAAAGTACTAAAACACATCCATTTTTCTCAAAAGAACTCCCAGAATAGCAGCAGCTCCAGATAAGAACCAATTATAAAAAAATAAAAATAAAAATCAAGAAACCTAAATCAAAAGAGGTACCTTGAAATAACGGAAGAAGGGTGTAGCGACTAGCTCCTGCAGAATGGGATGCAACACCTCCTTGTTGAGAAAATCCACAGTTTCATAACCGCAAGCGCAGTCTTCCACGATGCCCGTGTACTTTCTAGAGTCCTGCGATCCATTTCCCAGATCAAGAAAACGATAAAAAATGCAACAAATCTGATTTCAAGAAAGTAAAAAAGCCTCCAGAAAAGCACCGCCAACTCGCAAGGCTTCTTTGGATTTCTAAAGAGCAAGGTTCGCTTTGGAATCACCGTTGTAGCCAGAAGGACTGCAAACAAGGCAGCTGCCACCCAACCCCATCTGCAGCACCTATCACCGGCGATGCCACTCCCAACGGCGTCCATGTGCCCATTAGTGAAAATCCCCTGGTTGACTTCAATAGCTTCTATGACACACGATATGCAACCCTTCCTCGGAGACGAAGATTCACAAAGACTGTTTTGTCGCAAAATTTAACTGAGATATAGTAAAGTTTCGCTAAATCTTGTCGAACAGTATTTGAGCAAGATAAACTTACGGTTGCGCTCAATCCTTTCTCCTCCGTTTGGCTGCAGGATTTTGGGTTTTGGTACCAGAATTTTGAGCAAGATTTGACAAAATCCTGCCGAACATAAAATGATAATTTTAAACCTTGCAGAATCTTAAATCCGTTCTCCTCCGCTTTGCCTTAAATCCTGAACTTTGTAAATTCGATCGGTAGGCTGATTTCGGATTCAGACAAACTGAAGGGAGTCGGTGAAAGCTCGCCGCCAGTCCCGTCAACGCCGTCCTGGCCGTGACTTCCGTAGTCCTGGTCGTAGCAAAGGAAATGAGAGCGCGTCCGGTGCTATGGGTAAACGGAAGAATTTGACCGGAGGGCAGTTACTGTCTTTTAATTTCTTTTATGATAAGTTTTAAATTATTAATAAAATGGACATTATTTTAACTAAGGAGAAACGTTAATTTATTAATTTCAATAGCTTTCCCAAAATTTAATTTTATTAAGATTTAAACTTGATTAATGAAGATATCATTTTAAAGAAGGCATTTTAATATAATTTTATTAAAATTTATTTTATTTTAATTATAATGTTTAATCAAAAGATTAATTGATATCTTATGTTAAATATATTTTAATTAATTTAATTATAATTGATTCAAACTATATAAAATTAATTTAGCTAAATTAATATTATTCTTTTATAAATATATTAAATTTATAAATTATTAATAAATATATGATTGAGATATAATTATAATTAGTAATATTTTCTAAAATAAATTAGATATAAATACATTTAAAAATTAAGATAATTCAAATAAGTAATATTACTCTATTATAATTATCAATTTCAGTAATCTGACAGTATAAAATTATTATTATTTTAAATAACTTAACAAGTTACTAACTAAAGATTAATTAGAGAAATATCTTGCACTAATTATGACTCAGTTAGTTTAATTAACATTGGAGTATGTTAAATAAATGTAATAAGATATAATATTCATATAGTTGTAATCTTATTTGACCAAGACTGATTTAAATTATGAAATAAATAGTCAAATTGTTTCTGAAAATTTAATTATATTTAATTTTTATCATATCATAATTTGAAGAATTCAACTTCCTCAATATTTACTAAATCTGAATTTATAGGATTTTATGTAGTTTCACTTATAGGAAACAATTAGATGTAGTAGAGGGTTTTTAAATCTTAGCTTTTAAGTCCTAAGATTATTTTATTTACTTTTAAATAGTTGTAAAACTGCTATAAAAAATAGTTTTTTAAAAAAATTTGTTAGTGTGTTATAAATATTTTTATTTTGAAAATTGAAAAATAAACATATACATTTATCTAGTTCTCAAAATAATATTTCACAATAATTTTTTTGAAAAAACAAAGAGTTAGTAATGAAGATCTTTCAAAAGCATAAAAATCACTCTAAATCTTAAATCTTGTTTATCTTTGTTTTGCCTTAAGTATTGGATTCAACAAAATCTAGTAGTTATTAGCTTTAAGATCTTTTGGGCGATTACAAAGATTTGAAATATATAGTGATGAGGCTAAAAAAATTATTGTCCATGAATCTACTACAAGTATTAAACATTTTTTTTTTATTTTTAAAAAATTAAGACTATAATTTTCTAACTTGATTACACAAATTAAATTTTAAAAATAATAATAATGCAAAATCAATGAGTTGTAAAATTAATTATCTTTAAAAATTATTTATTTGTTG
Source organism: Cymbidium sinense (assembly GCA_021442155.1). Classification (NCBI taxonomy): domain Eukaryota; kingdom Viridiplantae; phylum Streptophyta; class Magnoliopsida; order Asparagales; family Orchidaceae; genus Cymbidium; species Cymbidium sinense. Next base: position 12,429,527 of record CM038233.1, on the reverse strand, counting down.
ATCAAATATTGTAGTAGTCTCTTGTCTAATGATCAAAAGCTTAGACTCTTAAAAATATAATAATAATAATTGATAATCGAAATCTCAAGCGAATCTGGCATTTTACCGATCTAAGCGATTTGCAAACTTAGTCAAGCGGCCGATGAGCGAACATAACAACATCAACATAGTCGTCGAGCTCGAATCTTCGGATCAAGCTATCGAGCATAAAATGGATCCATCCGCCAAATGGTCACCAAAACATATTTATAGTCGGTCGGCTCGTCAAGGCGAATCCACGAATCCAAGATCACCCAATTAGACATCATTAAGGCACGGATCATCAAAATACACCGTCGATCGAGGATGCTGGGCGTCAGATGTGGTTGGAGTTTTCCGCAATTTGCTATAAATAGAGCTTCATTCTCCTTAAAGGGGAATCGATTTGAAGACTCGAGAACCAGGTCGACCTTGGCCACGATCATCAAGTGCCACCAGGTGTGCGAAGATCGAGATCGCCTCCGGGGGACTAGAAAAGAAAAGACCGCTCCTTTCTCCGAAGATCAAGAGGTTGCTCCGAAGATCGGTTCTGCTTTGGGAAACTTCTCCCTTGGGTTGGAGTTGACGATATTGTATGTTTCCCTCAGCACCTTCTTCTCCTAACGAAGCGGGCGCGTATCTTTTGAACACATAGTGAAAGTTCTGGTTGGGCAAGGCCGTGGTTTTCGCGGGTTTTCCATTATAACCCGTGTTCATATCCCTGTGTGTTGGATAATTTTTGAGCTACGACGAATCGCATCTACCGGAATAAAATTCTCTAAGCAGCATGTTTGGTACCGTGGGAAACAAGTTCAATTGCTATATCTCCAATATGATTGGTAAACAGGGTGAGGGTCCGTCAGGCCCTCTTTGGAAGATCGCGTTCAAAGGATGGAGGATTCCCGAACAAAATTCTTGACTCTGGGAGGGCCGGCAAAGCGTTCAACGCGGAAGAGCCACAGTTCGCCGACCCTCGGCATAATCGATTTTCTTCACGAGAATGATTGCAGGAATGCGGATCAACAAGTAGAGAACCCCGGCACCACATCCAGATCGAACTTCGGATACCGCCATTCTCACTCACCCCGCGAATGGCTGCCGTATTGGTGAAACTCCACGTCATCTTATGAACTACGACGGCGATGCGGGAAGAGTTCGCAAATATCGAATGATCCATTCTCGCCGCCTCTTCCAAAGCTTCGTCCTCGGCGAGATCATCTCATACCGATTACGAGATTCAAGCTTCCATGGACCACGATGGCACAACCGTCCGACGAGCATATCGATCACTTTCGAACGATCATGCATTCATTCAAATGACTCTGTCGGGTATTCCGGCGACTCTCAAAGGTGCTGTACTTGGTTATTCACTTAAGGGTCCGTCAGATCATTTGGAGCTTCATGATTGTTTAGAACAGTTCTGGCGAACAAGAGAATCATCGATTCATCACATCTCTCGAATCGAGCGATGGAGAGTCCCTCAAAGAATACTTCCGAGGTTCTCCTCGGCAAACAGTCTGAGGGTAGAACTTTTGAGGCGTGCTTCTCGGAGGACTCCGCGAGGACTTATTCATCATTAATGCGAGAGTCCATTCTATCGACTGGTCCACCGAATAGAGGCACAAATCTCCGTGGACGGTGCTTCGTGACAGCAGTTTGAACCACCAAGCGGCAAGCGGAAGAAGGTTCCCAAAGGTGATGTTCAAACATCTCGAAAAAAAGAAGAAGCGAACCTCCCCAAAACCTCCTCGGCGGCGACCTCGGATGACTCAATCGAGAAAATATCTGACTCTCAACCGTCATGCGAACATCCTCGGCTATTCGGGAAGAGGATAGCGTCAGCGCGACCTTTAAAGTGGGTGGAAATCAAGAGAAATTCGCCACTTTCACGCCGCGGTGAGGCACCAAAGAGTGCCACCGGGGAGGAGGAGATACAAAAAACCAATGGCTGAAGGAACGCAGCGGTTGGAAGACAATTGCGGGAGGCAGTGTTATCGAGCCAAATATTCACTGCCGCCCTTCAAGAGCGAGCCAAGAAGTCTCGGGTTGACCATTCTATCACCTTTGATGATTTAGATCTAGAGGGCTTAGCATCCCACATCAAGATCCCCGTCATCGATCAGTGGTGATCCATGCTTCAATGTTAAAAGGATATTGATCGACAATGGGAGTTCGGTTGATGTTCTTTTTACTCCACTTTCCTTAGCATGGGTATAGAAAGAGAAGCTTCAACCGCGGCGGTCCAGTATGGATTTGATAATCGGCCGTAGTGGAAGGGACAATCAGTCTTCCGTAACTCTTGGAGAATTTCCCGACACGTAACCCACTTGATACAATTTGTAGTCAAGTCAGTCCGCATCTGATGCAATATTTGGGAGACCTCTCCGATCTATATGGCCGATCACATCATTGCCTCACCTCAGATGAAATTCCCGCCGGTGGCATCGTGGTAAGTGGGAATCAACGAATAACAAGCGTCTTATATCAAACAAGACCATTTACGCCCGGTAACCCTCAACATCGAGAACTTGACTTACGAGATGAGGATGCCTCGGAAGGGCTTCTCCGGTTGAAGATGTAATTTGTCTTCTATCTCGAAGTTGATCCATCGCGAAGGTGAAGGTGGGATCGTTCGTCGCGGATCAGTCACGTAGATTTTTGCGTAAAATCAAGATATCTTTGCACGGGCGCTCGACATTACGGGCATTGACGAGTCATTACGCGCATTGACTCAACCTACAAGCGGTGATAGAAGAAAAGAACCGCTTACGAGCGATTGCGGTCATAGAACAAAATCACCAAACGGAAGTCAAGTTCATTCGAGAAGTCTACTACCCACACGGTTGGCTAACGTAGTGTTAGTCAAGAAGGCCAATGGTTCTGGAGAATGTGCATCGACTCCGACCTTAATGTGCCCAAAGATAGCTTCCCCCTTCCTCGTATCGACCAACTAGTTAGTGCGACATCAGGACATCAGATGCTGAGCTTCATGGATGCCTATTCTAGCTACAATCAAATCAGGATGAACAAAAGATGAGGAAGCAACATCCTTCCAAAGCGAGATAAGGGATTTATCTGTCGGGTCATGCCATTGGACTAAAAAATCTTTGGAGCAACATATCAGCGCCTTATGAATAAGATCTTCAAGGATCTTATATAGGGATGGAGGTGTATGTTGATGATATCTTTGTAAAGCTTGGAAATATCACGATATTTACGATCTGCGCGATGCTTTGACATTCTTCGACACTTCTGAATCGCTCAACCCAAGCAAGTGCATTTTTGGAGTTTCCTGGGAAATTCTAGGCTTCATGGTCACTCGGGATAGGCCAACCAGAAGATAAAAGCACTCGGACATGTCACCTCAAGAACGATCAAGGAAGTCCAACGCGTTTGGGGAAGGATTGCGACTTTATCACGATTCTTGGCCTTCGGGAGATAAGTATCTACCATTCTTCAAAATCTTAAGGGGTGCGAGGAAATGGATTCCGGTGGGCAGAGATGAATGTCGAGCTTTTGAGCAACTTGTCTATTTAGCTTCCCCCTATTATCAAAGCCTATCCAAGGAGAAGGCGTACATCTATCTTCTTTGTTTCTTCTCATGCGTAAGCTCCGTCGGCGATGAGGAGAATTCAACGACCCATTTACTATGTCGGAAAATCCTTTTCGATCGAAGGGCGCTATCCAGCGAGATAAGGCGGCGTTGGAGTGCATTACGCATTGCGACCGTACTTTCGTGCCCACACCATCAACGTCTACACTCATCTTCCATTAAGAACTATTGCAAAAGCGATGTATCGGAAGGTTGATGAAGTGGTCGGTCGAGCTTGGAGAGTTTGACATCCATTTTCTTCCGCCGATATAAAGTCACAAGTGCTCGACTTGTTGTAGAATGTACCATCCCATCAAAGATCATTCATCACTCCATGACAAATCAATGGACATTATATGTTGATGGAGCTTCGTGTACCAGGTCGCGGGCGAATTTTGCTTATCTCCCAGTAAAATAACTTTAGAGTAGGCTTAAAGTTCCTACCAATAATGTCACGAGCCCTCGTAGGGACTGCATTGTGCCAGAGGTCAGAACTTAGTCTACACGGACTCACTTGTGGTCACAGTTGAAGGAGAAGACGCACATCCATGACTTGCCGATCGTCTTTTGGCAAAGTCACTTCTTGCGATCGAGACCATCGGATAACTCATATTCTAAGAGCGAGAACAGCGGATGCCCTCTCAAGTTAGCCACAAGACGGAGATCTTTTCAAGAGAAAATACATAGAGGACATCCACTTTCCGGTATTGAGGCCCTTGGGTGATACAATCTGGAGGACCAAAAGAATCTTCATGGATTGACGATCATGTCCTTTCTTCAAAGCGCCCTTGATTGTATCCGTCTCGACGTAGAGCATTGAACTTCACCATAATCGGTGCGAACTTCTGGCGGTCCTTCTTGGGGCCCCTTAAAGTGTCTACCACCTTGAGGCTATGTGTGCGAGGTTCATTCGAATTTGTGGTGAACATTTGGGAGGAAAAGCTCTCGCCCTCAAAATCATGAGGCAAGGTTTTACCCTACAATGAAGAAGATGCATTGGAGTTTGTAAAGAAGTGTAACAAGTGTCGTTACATTCATCTCACTCATTCCATCGTAGAACTCACCACAATCGAGCCCTGGCCCTTTGCTCAATGGGGATCGATATAATGGGACCCTTTCCCATTGCCAGCGGGCAGCAATTCATAATCTTGGCCGTTGATTACTTCACGAAGTGGGTGGAAGGCGAGCCGTGGCCAAAATCACCGAACAAATGCAATTTTGTTTGGAAAAATATTATTGTCGGCATTCGAAAGATCATCACCGATAATGGGGCCGGTTCACGGGAAAGACATTCACATCTTTACGCGGGGCGCATATCGGTTAATCCAGCGGTATCCATCCACAGGGCAAATGGGCCAAGTCACCAATAGGACAATACTAAAGGGCTAAAGACGGCAAAACGCAGGCAATGGGCGAACTATCCAATGTTCTTTGGGCTTACCGCCCTTCGAACCCTGGAGAAAGCGCCGTACAATCGTGTTTGGGCGAGGCTTATTCGGTCATCGGGTCCAGCCCAGAACCCATAACTTTGATGCCGACAACAACGATAAGCCGATTCCATCCGGATCTCCTACAAGAGACGCGACATGTCGACACTCAGAATGGCTTCCTCGGAAAGGATTGCTCGAGGTTTCAACCAGAAGGTAAAAGCGACCAATATCACATTTGGGGACCGTCCTCGGTCTCGACTTCGGCGAGGAAAAGGCACGAACAAACTCTCACCGGTTTGGGAAGGCAGGTATGTGGTGGTGTCTAAAATCAAGCGGCGTTGCTTAAGGATAGTATGGGGAAGACTCTCCCAGCATTACGGAATGCTTCTCAGGAAATACTACCGGTGATGTATCGACTTTTTTATTCAGTGAATGCGGAAAACATTATCATCGTGTATGTTTGTATTACGTTGTTGTTTGCTCGAATTACATTTATCGATCTTCGGTTTGTCGTCTTTATTAACCTTGGCATCAAGGTGTAATGTTAAAGTTCTCATACATATTGTGACTTTTTCTTACTTACGCTGCATTTTAAAACACTGACTCAAGAGATTAACTATCATATCTCATTCGTGGTAAGATCGATCGTGGAATTCGACCGATCCTATAGTGTTAACATCGCCGAGTAACGCCTGATAAACAACTTGGACAAGTTGGCAATTCATCTACAACTTTCTCCATAACGTTAACATCATCGGTAAACGCCCATACACAACCCAGATATCAAGAGGTTCGACCTCTATAAATATATTCCTGTTAACATCGCCGAGTAACGCTCGATAAACAACCTGATAAGTTGGCAATCCTCTATAGACCGCCTACAACTTTCTCCATAACAAAGTTAACATCATCGGTAAACGCCCGATACACAACCCAGATAGATCAAGAGGTTCCGAGAGAACCTCTATAAATATATTCCGCAAGTTTGTCATCAAGTAACGCCCGGTAATGATCTTAGAATGGGATCTACGCCAATCTTTATCATCGAAAGTACACTTTGACACACAACTCCTAAATATTCACAAACAATTTTGTGGATCGTTAACATTTCTCGTAACATACAAGTAATCAACCGTAAATAATATACAACATCAACAAATAAACATAAAGGAACTACAACTACACGCCTTGATGGTCTCATCAAGATGATGAAGAACTATCTCGAGTCATCCTCATCGCTAGAAGGCCTGGGAAGCAAAGGAGAAAGGACCTCAACACCGCCTCCTAGCTCATGATACGCCAAGCGTGTCCCCTTCAAGAAACCTCGATGAAGCCTTCATCAACACACCGCCGCCCAAAGCCTTCACCTCTACATCATACACGGTCTCGCCTCAACGTGATCCTCAGATGATGCTCTCAAGGTCGAAGTGAAGTCCTCCCCCTCCACGCCTCAGGATCCGCCTCCGCTTCTACCCGAGATAATTTCTTTTCTAAAGGCGAAGCAGAACTCGATTCTTTGCCTCAAGACTAAACCTCGTAAAAGATCTTCGATCCTCATGCAACCAACCGTTTCTAGCCTCCACTAATTCAGTCCGCCAACTGGACAAAAGAAAGAGAAGTCGCTGAGTCGCCAACTGGCCCGCACTCATCAAGTTGATTCTCCAACACGACATCTCTTTTACTTTCTCCACATACCGCTTCTTATATTCACCATGGAGAACTTGACCTTCAATTTAACTCAATTCCATTCAACACAATGTTCATTTTGAAGTCAAGTTCTTGCTTCTTCAAGATCCAAATAAGAAAAATTACGCAAAGGAAATGGGAAATAAAAGATGATGAACGCAAGAAGGATTGTTACCGCTTCAAGATACGACGACCACGCAGAATGATTCAACACGCCCTCGTGAATGAAGATCCTTGGGGACGACTACTGGGCCCGACTTTTCTGCATCTCGATATCACCATCACCTCTTCGCCCTTTTCCTCTTCTATGGAGACGGTCCTTCGCCGGAAGAAGCCGAGGACGCCAGAGATCTACGGAAACCTCTTTGTTGGCTTTCAACGAATCGCATAAGACCGCCGGATGAATAGAAGCCCCTCAACAAAGATTCCTCCCGCACAAATTGCATATATCAATCTCAAATCAAGATCTTCAATATTCTGAATTTCAGCCCGCAGATATCTTCATCACCAACTCAGAATGGGTAAATCTCTCGCCTTTTCCCCATTTCTCGAAGACCCCGCCATTCTTCAAAAAAAGAATCGCTGCAACCCTTGGGAGGATCCTTCGTCCGGTCAAGTAGACTCGCAGTGTGATGCACCATGTGCATCGCAGTAAACTTGCACATCCGCGAGGTAATCAAGTCGCGTCACACCGCTCAAGAAGACTATAAGTCCCATCACGATCGCCATTGCTCGCCGAAAACCTGGAAATGCAAACCTCGTGATGTCGACAAAATGGCGATCATCTCTGATGGGGAAACCGCAATCCCGCCAAACTCATCTCATAAGTGGTGAAATATACCCATGGAGATTGGGCTCTATCGACTTCTTCTGACACTTAAGAACCAAATCATTCTAAAAATAATATTTTTTCAAGCACGATCAATGTGTCTCCTGATCGACGACTCCTAACCTTCGCCCTCCCATTTTAGAAGCTTCCTCACACGCCTCCGTAATGCGGGTCTGACGTGTCCTTTCAAAAGATTATCACCCATCTACAAACACCCAAGAACTCCTACCATCGAGGAAAAAATATTCCAAGGAGAGTGCCCAAACTCCCACCGTGGGAGGGCTATGCACTCGCTTGGAGATGAGAGGTGGAGGTTGATCCAAGAAGAGTGCCCAAACTCCCACGAGGGCTATGCACTCGGGTGGAGAGATGAGGAGGTGGAGGTTGATCCAAGAAGAGTGCCCAAACTCCCGTGGGGAGGGCTATGCACTCTAAGAGGAGAAGATGAGAGGAGAGAGTTGCTCTTTCTACCCTGTTTATAGACCCTTGGGTGGGTAAAACCCTAAAACCCAAAAGCATTCAAAACCCGCCAAGGTGCCTCAGCCCCTGCCGGGTCCATGGCTGCTGCTCATGGGCTACAAGCGGCCAAGGCTCTGCCTGCTGTCTGCCTGCCTCGGCCAGCCTGCCACCCCTAAGATCAAGATCCCATGCGGGTTGGCCACGCGGCTCATGCCCAGGCAAGGACGTGGCTCCATGGCCTGCTGGGTCCCGCTGACGTTCGCTGGCTCAAGGCCATTCGCCAGTTCACTGGCTTTACGCGGGTCTGCGGACGCTCTGCGCTGGACGGGTTCAAGGCCGCATTGCACACCATGCTCGCGGTTCAAGGGCCGCTTTACGCGGGTTCTGACATGACTCGGCCCCGCGGCTTCGCTCCGCACACTCGCCACTTCGACGACTCAGCTGGTGGAGACTCCGGCAGCTCTGTAAGGCCGCTGCTGCTGCCACGGGCGCTCAAGGCCTGGCGTCTCCTGAACGCCTGAAAACTTCCAGAAGTGTCCAATGATCCATAACCTCAAAATATCACACTCACACATACTTATGCGCATTTACGCTGACGCCTTTCAAAGTTATAATATCGCACAAGATGATTTGTTTCTCAAAATGCGCAAATGGACTCTTAATTTTCATTTGCTATTTTCAAGATATATATTTTGATGATCGAGATAATGTCACCCAAAAATAGTAACCGATACGCCCTAAAATTAATCTGATCAAGCACGTAACAAGGTAGTAAACGCGATCAAGCCGATTTCAGAAACTTACAAAAACCGCCTCGGACGAACATAACAACATCAACATACCGATCTCGAGCTCGAATCAACTGCATCAAGCTATCGAGCATAAAATGGATCCTCGCCAAATGGTCACAAAACGACATATATTTATACGATCGAGCCGACAATCCAACGAATCCAAGATCACCCAATTCGATCATTAAGGCACCCGAGATCATCAAAATACACCGTCGACGGGGATCGCTCGCCGTCCGATGGTTGAGTTTTCCACGAATTTACAAGCTCGCCACTCCCAAAATCTATAAATAGCTTCATTCTTACCTTAAAAGGGACCAATCCGACGGTGCACTGAGAGCTCGAGAACCACTCCGACTGACGCCGACGATCTATCATCATCACCACCACCAAGAAGGCTCAAGATCGTGAGATCGCTTCCAGGACTAGAAAAGACTGCCACCGCTCCTTTCTCCAAGATCAAGAGGTTGCTCCTAAGATCGCTCGCCGATATTGGGAAACTTCTCCTCGTTGAGTTGACCGATATTGCTCTAATATTGTTTCTCAGAACACCTTCTTCTCCAACTAACGAAGAAGCGACCAGATTCTTTGAACACATAGTGAAAGTTCTACGAGACGCAAGGCCCCTGGTTTTTTCCCTTAACGGTTTTCCAATGATAACCCCGTTCATATCCCCGCCATGTTGATAATTTTGAGCTACGACGAAGATCTCGCATCTACCGGAATAAAATTCTCTAGCACGCAACAATAATAATAATAATAATAATAATAATAATAATAATAATAATAATAATAATAATAAATTATAGATTTATGATTCCAATGATAAATCAAATTGCCGAATAAAATAGTGGTTATAAGACCGACCGAATAAATCAAAATTGCCAAAATATAAGGGAAATAAAAATAAAAATAAAAAAATTAAAATTAATATTTAACAGCCAAAAAAATAATATTTTACATGCACCGTTATGTATGAGATTAAAGATTAATTTGTAAGAATTATCCATTAAGTAGCCTTTAAAAAAAATTAAAAAGTTGGAATGGCTTGAGTTAAAATCGGATTAGTAAATAATTATGTTCGGTATAATGACTTAAAATTAAATTATTAATTAATATTTATTAATTAAAAATTTAGGATGAATATTATATATAATATGGCTGAGATTGAAATAACCAAATTAAATTAAAAAATATTAAATAATCATCTTTATATTATCAAAATATGAAAATAATCATATTTTCATCAACACCATATAAATATGAAAAATCATTATTGTCACTCAAATAATATATAATCTTCTAAATATAATATTTATATTAAATCATAGATTTTGATTTGATTTGATTTAATGCTTTCAATCATAATCATATAAAATTAAATATCTAAAATATTTATAAAAAATATTATTTTTACTATCATAAAAACACAAAATTACAATATGTCAATATCAATTGAATAAAGATAAGCCAACTATTCATAAAAAAAATATAATGAATTAGACATCAATTTAAATCCCTCACCAAATTTACTTAGCATCTATATATATGAACTATTAAAAGTATTAAATAACAAAAAACATCAAATTTTTATTCAAATAAATAGGATCAACTACATGAATCTTTTTTCCTCAATATATCCTATCAAATATTATATTATATTTTAATTATAATAAATTAAAATCATTTTTTATATTATTAAACTAAATATTTTTAGAACTAACTATACATTTCTTAATATAAGTAAAATCTAATACATCTACTCCTATAATCGAGTCATTAAATGATCAATATTTTATGTGATCAAATTAATTAAAATAATTCTATACTCTTGTTTTGCAGAATAACTTTTAAAAACTTAGTTATAAAGTTACTGTGGAGAAAATAATTTTTTGAAAAAACTATTACGTATGTTATAAATATTTTTCTTTTTGAAAAATTCGAACAATAATTTTATAACAACCACCACACTCTAATAGTTCTCATTCTCAAAACAACTTTTTCACTAAAAAACTTTCTAAAAAGCAATAAAAAAATTTGTAGACAAACGAAACAACTTTATTTCATAGCTATTTTTTGAAAAAATAAACCAACCAAATAACTGTCCCAAATAAACTCTAATTTTATCTGCCATTAGAGCTACTCCAACTTCATCAAATATATATTCACTTCTCATTCTCTCTTAGTATAAAGAGACTTATCCTATCCCAACATTCTCATCTTTACAACGATTAAATTAATTTTTTTACTCCTCTTTTAAATTAAACATTTAATTTAATGTAAATTATTATTTCTTAATTAAAAAAAATTTCCAGTTGATTACTTTTTTAGTTCCACTTTAGAACTTCTCATACAATCCTTGAAAACCATGTTGAACATTGCGGTCAAATTTTTTTATTTAAAATAAAATATATTTAATGATAATATTTATTTTTAAAAATATTCAAAACATCAAAAATTATTTTAAGCATTTAAATAATATGATTTACTTTTAAAAATAACATAAAAACACAATAAATACATCAAATAAACACGTTATTAAAAAAATAAAAAATAAGAAAAAAATGCAAAATAAAATTGATTTCATATAATTTAGCAATTAATTCAAACAGCTCAGCAACTGAAGAAAGCTTTCAGAAGAAAGGACTAATTTGGCTGCATATTTATGTTTTAAGTAACACAAGCAGCATCAAAATTAGATTTTTTTTGTAATTATTTTTGAGATCAACGCAACATATAAATAATTACATAAAATTTATATTGCAATTATCTCAAAATAAATTCAATAAATTTTAAAATCAACCTAAAAAAAAAAGGAGCATTTACACACATAGCACTTAATTCTTATATATTTAGATATGGAGCATCTATATTTTAATATTTACAAAAAAAAAAAAAATACTCAAATCTTTAATATCACATCAAAAATAACATCATCTTTATCTTTTAAAGTGAAATGCACATTTTAATATATAAAAAAAATGTTATATTTGTTAATATCAAATTTTAGATATTAGATCTATAAATGCATAAAAAATGTGTTATGTATCTAAATTTTTATATTTACAAAAATAATATTCAAATCTTTAATATCACATAAAAAAACACCATCATTATCTTTTTAGAGTGAAATGCACCTTTTAATATATAGAAAAAGTACTATATTTGTTAATATCAAAATTTAAATGTTAGATATGTAAATGCATAAAATGTGTTATGTGTGAAAATATAAATTTATCTCCATGAGGGATAAACCAATTATCGATTATAACATAGGTTTAAAATTTAACTCCTTCTACGCTTTAAATCTTTGTAGGCAAATCTTATGAAATTACAAAATAGTTGGATAGTTATTAATTTATAAAAAAATTAGAGTCCTTAAACCCACTTCATAAGAGAGAAGCATGAATAAACTTAATATTATTATGTCTAAAACATCCACACAAACAATGTAGAAAGAAAGAAACCATCAAAGAGCCATACAATATCTATAATTATGAATAAAATAATTGATTGATGCTGTAATCAGCCTACAATATAACAGCCAAAAGAGTAGCCCCCCAAAACACTGGAGATAGAATTTCGGCAAACCTTATTCATGAAGCTAAATGATCAAATTGTAATTTGTTTCCTATTTTTTCTTTAATAAAAAATCCAAAATGTAATTTTAGTTCAAAAATTAGCTCAATATGATCATTGAAGGAATCACCTTAACATTGAAGCCTTCGGCTCGAAGGCAGAGCTTGTGCGCTTCGATCCACTTGGCGCACGCCGATTCGCCGTGCTCGACGACGCATTCATCTCTCAGCCTCTTAGTTTCAGGGCAAGCACAGCAAATCTTCTTCTTTGGCTTTGTATTTTGTTCTTGTTCTGCTTTAACTGCATTCTGACTGAGAGGCTTCAGGCATTATGGAGTTCACAGTACAGAATGAAAAATGATCAAATGCCTGCAAATATAGACAAGATTTGTTGAGGAATTATTTTAAGGGAAATTTACATACATACACTTTTTCTGATTTACATATTCACATCCAAACTAATAAATATTTACAAACTAAGATTTTTCCTAGAAAAAAAGAAAAAAAGATATTTTGATGTAATAATAAAAGATTTAAGTGTTATTTAAGAAAATTAAAGTTAAAATAAATGAAAATTCATAAGATGATGTATGTAAATCCCCCTTATTTTAATTATGTTGTCACAAGAATGATTAAGACTAGGCTTGATTTGAAGGAATGGAAGATAGTATTAGTTTGGGAAGATTTACATGCACAGCCAATGATTCTTATGAATTTACACATCTAATATCTAAAATTTGATATTTATAAATATAACTTATTTTTTTCTATGCTTGAAAAAGTGCATTTCACATTAAAAAGTTTATGATGGTGATACTTTTGATGTAATATCAAAAATTTAGATATTATTTATGTAAATATTAAAATTTGAATGTTAAATATGTAAATATATAAGAATTATGTGCTATGTATGTAATAAATGCCCAATTAGTCTTTACCAACCTATTTGATAGAGGGGAAAGTAAGTGGAAGAGTAGAATTTTGTTTTTGTTTAGTTTAAAGGAATAAACAATAAATAGAAGAATGAACAGAGACCTGACGTTATTCAAGCTTTGATTTTGCTTCAGCATTTCACTGAGTTCAAGCAGAGAATCATAAAGAGAAATATAAATATGTTCTAACATAGTAAAATAATTTTCCTAATAATTTCACGCAAACAAAATAGTCATGATGTTTCCTCCAAACCAAACACTGCTGTAAATTCAGATACAAAGCAAATAAGTAAACCAAAGCAAGACAATAGGTTGAATCTTGTCTCCATGGAGATAACGATAATAAAATAAAAAAATTTACATGCAAACCACACAATTCTTATGTATTTACACATCTAACACTTAAATTGTGATATATATATATATATATAACACTTTCTTATACAACAACAACAACAACATGCCTTTATCCCACTAAGTGAGATTAAATGAATCCTTCCATTGTACCTATTATGTGTCAAATTCTCATTTAATTCAAGATACTAAAGTCATTTTTATACATCTTAACCAAATCATTTTAGGTCTACCTCTACCTTTCTTAACATAAGAAATAACGCGCCTACTCTCCTAACTGCATGAGAAGGCGACGCTTTATGTGGCCAAATCATCAAGGCGATTCTCTCTTATTATTTGCCATGGAGCTACTCCAACATTTTCACAACATACTATTTCACATTTTATCTCTAGTAAAGAAATCCACTATCCACTCGAGCATCCTCATCTCGCAACACTTAATTTAGTCTCATGCTTCTTTTATTGGCCAACATTATGCACTATAAATCATCAGTCTTACCATCTTATAAAATTTTCCTTAAGTTTAAGCTGCATCTTTCTATCACCAGATGCATTCCTCCACTTCAACCATCCAACTTGAATTCTACTAATAACATCTCCATCTATTTCACCAAAATTTAATAAACCTAAATATCTAAATCGTTTCACTCGTTTAATGACTTGTTCACCTAATATCACAACACTACTATAACTTCTACAACTAAAATTACACTCCATATATTCAGTTTTAGATCTATTTAAACGAAAACCTTTAGACTCTAAAGTTGACCTCCATAATTCAAGTTTCTCTTGAACTCACTCTCTAGTCTTATCAACAAGAAGAATGTCATCGGCAAAAAATATACACCAAGGTACATCTTCCTATAAATGCCTAGTAAAAACATCCATAACTAAAGCAAAAAGATAAGGGCTTAAAGCTGATCCTTGATGTAATTCAACTAAAATAGGAAAATATTTTGTCAATCCTCCTATATTTGGACACAAGTAACAACTCTAGTATACATATCCTTAACTTGAATATAACCAATAATTCATTTTCTTTTCTAGAACTCTCCAAAGAACATCTCTTGAAATTTTATCATAAGCTTTCTCTAAATCAATAAATATCATATGTAGATCCTCCTTGCTCTCTCTATACTTCTCCATCAAATCTCTTAACAAATGTATAACATTCATAATAGATCTACCTGGCATGAAACAAAACTGATTGTGAGAAATTTTTGTATCACACCTATGCTCAATTACTCTCCCATAAGTATTATGACACATTAACTTAATTCCTCTATAATTTGCACTCTTGCATCATCTTTATTCTTAAATATAAAACCAACAAACTCTTTCTACACTCATTTGACATCTTTTAGTCTTTAAAATAACATTAAAACATTTGTAACAAGAAATTCTTTGATCTCCTAAACATTTCCACACTTCCATTGGAATATCATCGATCCTTATTTTCTACATTTCATTTTCTTTCTTCTAACTTTATATTTACTAATAAAAAAATAAAATTCTATTTTGTTCAGATATTAAGGCTTAAAATCAATCGTATTTTATCCTTCATAAAATTTATTAAAATACCATCCACCTATTTTCAATATCCTTTCTAAGAAAATACTTTATAATTTTCATCCTTATACCTCACTGATTGATCTTTACTTCTCCTATCTCTTTGCTAACTTATACATACATCTTTCACCTTCTTCTTTGATCTAATCTATCAGTATAAATCACTAAGAGTTAAAATTTTTGCATCATATGTTATTTTAGAACCTCTACATACCACTTTATATTTTCCCAATTCTCCGAGTTTTACATCCAAACCGTTTTATAATAAAACTACTTATTTTTATCTGTTCAGACATTCGACTCCACCACCAACTATTTTATTAAAGAAATTTTTCTTTTGATTCTCCATAATATTAAATTCCTTACGAACATCCCAAATTCTAAAGTTTCAGAATTCTGCTTTAAAATATTTTATTAATGTTCTTTAAGCCTATCTAATCCTAAGATAATAATTTAATTTATTTTTCATCTTCCAATCTTTTATCTTAAAATCTAAGACTAATAATCAATGGATTTAAACTTTAAACTTTGGAATGACTCTTACAATTTACAATCTAAACGATTTTTCTTATCAAAATAATCATGTGTTTTACTAGATCCATTTTTATAAGAAATAATACGCTTTCTTCTTTTAAATAAAGATAACAACTAAAATCATGCGCTAAATCAATATAATAAACCTTCATTAATCACTCCAAATCCAAATACTTTAAAATCTTCTACTACTCTACCAATGTCATTTAAATCTTCTCCAATAAATACTTTTCAAGAAATATCTTTGATTAATCCTTCTAATTCATTCCAAAAATTTTTTTTTCAAACCTAAGAAGAGATAAACACTTATAACATTGATAATCTTAAGATCAATAATCTTTAAAGTATATATCTTCTGCATCTATTAATATTTATAATATTATCCTTCAAACTTTTATCTATAATCACATTTACGTTATTTCTAATTCGACTTCTACCTGAATACCAAAATTTAAAACATAAACTATCAATCCCTTTAGCTTTCTTCCCAACCCATTTAGTTTCTTGAACACATAAAATATTTATCTTCCTATAAACCATAATATCTATTAATTCATTAGTTTACCTGTAAGAGTACCTATATTCCAAATTCCTAACCTAATTTTAT
Source organism: Cymbidium sinense (assembly GCA_021442155.1). NCBI lineage: Eukaryota > Viridiplantae > Streptophyta > Magnoliopsida > Asparagales > Orchidaceae > Cymbidium > Cymbidium sinense. The sequence goes on along the minus strand of CM038233.1, from coordinate 12,413,148 downwards.
TTATAACTTATTTTCACATCGCAATTAGAACCTCGCTTATTTAACATTCGATCTCGCCCTCAGACACTTTTCATGTATTCGCCATACAACACGCCGCTTCGGACGCCTAAGATAACACAATATTTTAAAGAATTCATGTCATGATTATTTTGATAAATTTTACTTAACAACAACCTCCCCTTTTACATCCGGACTTGGGACTGGCAATGGTAAAATATAACACTTTCTTATGCATGAAAAAATATATTTCACTTAAGTGTAAGATAGTGATATTTTATATGTGATATTAAAATTTTTGATGTTAATTATGAAACATGTTAAAGTTTAGGTATTAGATATATAAATATAAAAGAATTGTATCATAAGAAAATCACTCTAATAAAAAATGTCTTGTAAGGTCTTATAAAAGCAAAGAAGTTAAACATCATTAGTAAACAAGCATTAGTAGTAATAAGCAAATGCTACATCAATGAACTCTCGATGAGCTTTTTGCTTTTCCTTTTTGTTTCTAAAAAAAAAAATTGATGCTGGGGAAAGAATATTTATTAGTAATAAACAACTGTTGCATCAATAAACTAGTATTAGGCCAGCACCTAAACTTCGTGATTTTCTATTTTCATATTAGAGAGATTAACATACATACCACACAATTCTCATGCATTTACATATCTAACACCTAAAGTTTGATATCTATACATATAACACTTTTTTATACTTGAAAAGTGCATTTCACTTATAAAAGTTAGTAATAGTAATATTTTTGATATAATATTAAAGATTTAAGTATTATTCATGTAAATATTAAAATTTATGTGTTAAATATGTAAATATATAAGAATTATGTGGCACTGCTCAGCATCACATCATTTCTACCAAGTGCACTATAAGCTATCGACTCATATCTATAGTCGACCCTCATCATTCCCAATCAATTCCTATTAATTATATTTAGGAAGAATTATATGCATACCACACAATTCTTACGCATCTACATAAATAACACCTAAAGTTTGAGATTTACTTATCTAACACTTGCCTATATTTAAAAAGGTGAATTTCGCTTTTAAAAAGTGAATGATGATGATATTTTTGATGTGATATTGAAGATTGGGGTGTCATATATGTAAAAATATGTGATATATACATAAGAATTGTGTAGTATGTATGTAAACCTCCCTTATATCATCATCTAATTTATTTTTCATTATCTTATTTTCAATAAGAGCTACTCCATGAAACTAATAAACACCAAAAAAAAATCAAAGAATAATATTCCAGTCAGTAGCAAAAAACAAACTCGATACATTATGATTAACATACAATATAACATCTAGAAATAGTAGGCAAGGTCACACTCCACCATGAATCTGAGCCATCACATAAACCCTGCTTTGCAAATTATTCATTTTCATCAAGTTATTTTTAATTTAAGAATCCAACACGAAGAAGGAAACAACGCTAAGCTCCTAGAAACAATACAAGAAGGAATAGAATGGACGAATAGAAGAAACTCCAAATCCATTATCTCCAAAATATGGACAATGCATTGATCATGTGAAATAAAAGTGATGCCAAGATGCAAAATATCATAAAACTATTCACTTTTATCAACAAGGACAAGACAATCATCATAATTAAATCTAATTTTAGGCTTAATTAGTTTAAATTTCCATATATAATTAATTTGTAACGTACTAAGTAATTGATAATTTAATTAATTATATCCATTTATGACAAACTAAGGCTTAATAGATATGCTAATTTTAACATCCATAAATAATAATAAATAGACACTATTAAAATTTAAATGATCTTAAATAAACCACAAGGTGATTCTCAATCAACCATAATAAATATTAAAGTTATAAATTAATAAGAGTAATTAATTGAAAATATGAATATTAGTAATTATTCTAGATCTAATTGCAACAATCATATACTAATAAGACCTTAATAATCTTAATTAAAGCACTAAACAATCCTTAATAAAGCTAACCAGTCTTTAAATCATCCCATTAATTAATAAAACAACAACTTAGACCAATCTCCAATTCATTTGAAAACACTCTTAGGGGTGCTTTCACAATTCCAAGAGACAATCTTTTTTTTTCCAAAAATAAGAAATTAAAATACGGTAAACATTTTCTTTCTTCAAGTGCCTGTTTTGAAAACATTAAAAAAAAAAATACAAAACCAAATTCATCATGATCTAAACAACAACTATTGCAGAATGGGCATGACTCCACCATTCCGCAGGCTCTAACTGATATAATCCAGTACTTAATGCAGGTTCCCTCTGCTACCAATCAATGGCATCACAAAACAACAAATAAAAAATGTAACATATACCAAACTTATCATTTACCTAATGAAAGTACACCATACTGCCCTATCACATTCCACCAAGATCACCAGCTAAACGCTTCATAATATAAAATGCAACCCTTTTACTAGCACCAAAAGCTTGCACATGACTCAAACAAAACTGATCTATAAGAGCATAAGCCAAAAACACACCTCAAAGCAACTGACAAGTGAAAATTACGAATGCACAGGTTGAAAGGCCGAAACTTTGCAGCTTATGAAATAAAAAATAACATAAACTAAGAAGATCATCTCATACATGCGGGTTCGCCATATAATTGGCTAATTCAAAGTAAGCAATCAATAAACTCAGCTTACAATCTCAAACATGAATCATCATACCTCTGCTAATCGGAAAAAAGTAAGAAATCTTCTAGAATCCTTGTACAAGATTTAAACTTTTTTCCCAGGTACGGTAGGAATAGTCACCCACAATGAAATACAACAATAAAGGAGCTAAATTCCGATGAGTTAAAAGGCCATCCTACAATCAAATCAATTAACTTGAACACAAAGCATATTTTCGCTTAAAACAAAAAAAAAAATGCACACAAAATTACAAAAAAAAACTTGGTTGAAAATGAAAAGAAGTAAACAAACAGATAAAAATCGGACAGGTAAGGCGGCATAGAGAATTAGGGTGTGAGGAGCTTGATAGAGAGAGAAACTCACCGGCAAAAGCCCGCTTTGTTGCTTCAGGAACCTTCTCGGGTTCTTCCGACGAATTGTAAGACAACTTGTCGAAGATATCTAGGGAAGGAAAACCATGCGAATCAAGCGCGCGGAGTTCGCTTTTGTAGCCCTAAATCGATACATAAAAATGAATTAAAAAAAAGTATTAGTATTATTATAATATTTTTTAAAATTAAATTTATAGGATTCTTATTTACATATTTTACACTCAAATTTTAATTTTTATTTCGATACTATCTAAATTTTTATTATTATATCAAAAATACCACCCTTTTTACTTTTTTTCAAATGAAATATATTTTTTGTGCATTGAAAAAGTGCTAATTTTATAAATATTAAAATTTGAATATAAAATATGTAAATGCATAAAAATTACATGGTGTGGTATGTATGTAAATTTTCCTAAAAATTAACTAGATTTTTATTCTCTGATATATTACATGGGTTTATTTAACAAAATTGTTAAATTCTTTCCCTTCCTAATAAAAGTAAAATAAAATGCTTTCAACAAGCTAAGCTTTAATTAAAAATATTTCTTCATATTTTTTTAAAAAATAATAATTAATTAATTTTTTATATTATTTATAAAAAATATATAATAAATCATTATATGTTGGAATAATATTTTCCTTTTTTGATTTAACAAATGAAACAATCGATTCAATGATTTTATAAATTTTTACTTAAAATTATCTAATTCTTATCACACGATAATAATTCTAATATCTCAAAAATTCTTATAATACCATCATAATAGATATCATTTATGACACATATTTATTATATTATATTAATATTTTATAAAATCATAAAGAATGACACCTTTTATATAACAATAATGATTTAAAAGATTCATGTCATGATTATTAAGGTCTCAAATTCCTACATATTAAATTCACTCAAATATCTCAAAAAAAAAATTGATTAAAATATATAAAAATGATCTTAATTTATTAGAATTAAATAAAATTTTAATATTTTATAGAACAATAAAAAAATGCTTCATTTAGCGACCCATAAAATTAGAGAAAGGCTTGTTGTTATTATTATTCTTATTGTTGAGTTATACAATAGTAAGATTTAATATCATTATGATGTGAAACTATTAAGAATTGTATGGTAGTATGTAGATCCCCCAAAATCTTATCTACAGTTAACAGATTGTTGATTTCAAGGATCATATAAGATATCATGATACGAACCTAATTTCTTGAGTTGGGTCTGATCCGGCTTGGCTTGAGTTCTGTTCACTGTGTTGACTCACTAAGGGGCTTGGAACCCGACTGAGTTACTGTAATTTGGAATGATAACACGGATGCTTTTGAGATTCAACGCCTTTTGTAATGGCCGTTGGATTCGAGCCCTGATTAAGTTTCATTTGGATTGAATCTTACCGTTTGAAGTTCTTATCCCCGATTTGTTCTTTGATCAAATGATCTGACCGAGGAAGTAGTGGATTCCATGTTGCCTTCTACGCGGTTTGATCTCTTGATTGAATCGCCTTGATTGAGATTTCTTGTCGCTTGGTCGAGATGGATGAAGCTTTAACCTAACCTTATACTTTGTTTTGTTGGTTTTGTTGACTGCTCGAGCCGTCAAGAACTCCCAAGAGGAATAGGGATGCGGGATCGGAGAAATCGAGGTTTCTCATGGAATGCGGGTTTCGGGAAAACCTAGAAGATAAGAGGAAGAGACGAAGAGAGAGGAGGCTGAAGAAGCTAAGTTTCCTTTCTGAAATTCTTTCCTTTTCCTCTGTTTGGCTTTTGATCTCTATTTATACTTTCTATTTTCCTTTCTTAGGCTTGGATCTAAGCTATCTATGTAAGTCTAACTACTTTCTGTTATAAATAACTGACTTATGTTAGGTTGGATCGTTGATGCTTTGGTAATTCTGTTACAGGAGGTTACTACTTGCTTGTTCTTTGTGTTTTCTTACTTCCTTGAGTCTTGAGTAATTACTATTATTAACCCGTGCTTCTTTGTTTTCTTGATGTGTCGTTCTGGATTTACTTTTGGCCGTTATATTCTTGTTATCTGCTCACTGGGATACTTTCTGTTTAACTTTATGTTTGCATCGTCGCCCCTGATTATTCTGAAAATGATGATTGGGAGAATATTTCTGAGCATTTCTTGTTCTTAATCGCTTCAATGGTGGTGAAACTTGAGCTTGATTCACCTCAAGTTGACTCGCTTTGAGTTCGGAACGGCCGCTTCGATCCTGGATCCGCTTGCGGTGGTCGCTGGATCCGGATTGATTGAGGTTTTGTCAAACCGTTTTTAACCTTTGATTAAATTGTTTATTACCGTTTTGGATTTGTTTCTTGATCTTCGCTCGGGTTGCTTCAATTAATGGATTACGATTGATCATTTCGACGGATGAGATCTGATCCGTGGATTAAAAACGCGCGACGGATCTTGATCATTGGATGTCGCTGAATTAACCTAACGATATTTTGCTTTGGTTGCTCAGTCTCGATAAGAACCTGAAGAGGCGATGAGAGTGCCCGGGAATGGTTTCCTGAGGGAACCCAGAGAATCGGCGAAGAAGAGAAGAAAGGAAAGGGGAAAGAGAGTAAGTTCTTTTCAGAATTCTTGATTACCTTCGCTTGGCTTTGGATCCTTATTATACTTTTTTTATGTTTGATCTTCTATGCACTAACTACTTTCATGCGAATGATTGCTATAATCTGTTATGGATCTTGCTTCTCGCTAGTATGGAGCAAAGAACTCTTTAACCGTTTTCTTGATTACCTATCGCCCTTTCTTCGTTTCTTTGTTGTAGATTGGATGAGTTGTTCCTCTTATCTATTCTTTAGTAATATCTCGTTGTATATTGTCATTGGGAAGCTCTTGTACTTTTAATGTAAGTTCTCTGGAAAGTTAAATTGTTTATTTTTTGTAAGAATTGTAATGTTGGATTGTAAGGGTTTTGATTTGTAGTATCGTTCCTTTGGATATTATCTTGTTGTTGCTTTGGGGATATGGATTCATATCATTACTCCTCCTCACACCGACCTTGTCCTCGCGTCAAAATTGAAAATTTGTTTTCGATTTTTGTAATGTGTTGATCCCTCTACCGCCTGCGTATCGATTTTCATGTATTTGTTCCAATGATAGAGTTTAATTTCAGAATTGAGGGGTTAAGCATAGTAATTGGGTTGATTGTAGTAAATCCGTTGTGTAATTTGTGTTTGATCCTGTAGTATGCTCGAGTCCACCGGTTCACTTTATGGAATTGCTATATCCGACTTATATATCTAGCAATTCTATGGTCGACTTATTGATAACTATTTAGACTATTCTATACTTAGATAATTATCCGGCCCCAACCTGAGATTGAATGGCATATTTGAAGCTTGTTGCTCGCTTTCTTGCACCCATTCGGGCTGATTATCATGTGGTAGTTGATGTTGCTTGTCATCATCATACCACCAATGCCAATAACTTGGACTTACATATAAGCTCTTATGGTCCTTCTCCTCACAATTGAAACATAATCCATTCTCCTTCTTTCATCTAATTGAGTTGGTGTTAGCCTACGAATTGCTATCGATCGTTTATTTGATTGGTTTGTGGGAGGGAGAGCATGTGCTCGATGTTGTTTTAATTTGAGGTGATCTTGTAGTTTCTTGGCATTGTTACATTATCACCGATTCATATATTGGTTTTTGGGTGTAATGTGAGTTTGATTCACCTCTTAAATCTCGAATAAAGATAGGCCAAATCAATAAGTTGTTCTTTAAATTGTGGCCAAGAATGCAATTGTTTATTTACTTGCATCCATCGATACCAAAGAGCAGTCCATCCATGTATATTGAGGCTATTAAAATTTGATCATCCGAGAGTTAATCAAAAAGCTCGCTTTCAAGAGCCATCCTGTGGTCTTCTCCTTAAATCGGGCATATCTATTTTAAGAGGCATTGATGGGTGTGTGTATGTGTATGTAGAATAGATTCATAAAGGATGCATCATACTGCTTTGGGTTGTTTTTCTATTCGTTTTTTCTATTGATGTCAATCTCGCTATTTCATTCAATGCCATGTGATTGAGGTCATTTGTCGTTTTATTGTCACCGGTAACACATGCTTCAAGTGTTTTGGCATTGTTTGGTTCCTTCGCCATTTTCGAGTGTTGTAGGTGTGAGTTGTGGGAATCAACGAGTACCAATGGCCCCAAATGGATTATTCCGAAACAAGATGATTGGGAGAATATTTCTTGAAGCTTTTGTTCTCTGCTTTCACTAATTGGGTGAAACTGAGCTTGATTCACAGTTGATTTCGCTTTGAGTGGAACCCCGCTTCCGACCGCTTGGATATGTTTGTAACTGGCCGTTGGATCCGATTCACTGGATTGAGGTTTTGTCAAACCGCGCTTTTAACCTGATTGTTTATTAATTTTGATTTGTTTCTTGATCATTTCGCTTCGTAATTAATGGTGGATGTTGATCGCTTCGATCTCTGGATGAGATCCGATCCGGATTAAAACACGGATCTTGATGGATTGGATGTCGCTGAATTAACCTAACGATATTTTGCTTTTGCCGCTTGTTTCGTCTCTAAGAACTCGAGAGAGAAGAGGGCGGGATGGAGGCGACGGAGAAGTCCCGTTTCTCCGGTGGCGATGGTTTCCGGTGAGGGAACCCGAGGAAGAAGAAAGGAAAGGGAAAGAGAGCTAAGTTCTTCAGAAATTCTTGATTACCCTTTCTGTTGGCTTTGATCCTTATTTATACTTTATGTTTGGATCTAAGCTCTATACACCTAACTATTTTCATATGCAATGATTGCTTATAATCATGGATCTGCTTCTTTCGTTATTGGAACGGATAAGAACTCTTTAACCTGCTTTTTCTTGATACCCACATCGCCTTCCTTGTTCTCATTGTAGATGGATGGAGTTGTTCTCTTATCTATTCTTAATCTCTGTAATATCATAAAGCTCTTGTACTTTTAAAGTTCTCGTTGGAAAGTTAATGTTGCTATTTAGAATTGGTTTGATTTCTATAAGAATTGTAATCTGTTGGATTAAGTTTCGATTGTAAGGGCATTCCTTTGGATATTATCTTGTTGTTGCTTTGGGATATGCATATCAAAGGCATTTGGAGTGTTCCGCCATTCGTTATATATGTAATTAAATGTTGTTATTTACCTGTTCTCAACTTCAGAATGGATTCTCAGAATTGAATTTTAATCAGATATCATGGCGAGGTGGATTCATAACATCATGTACCTAAAACTAATATGAATTAGCCTCAATCCATCGGACCTTGTAATGTGGCCAAAGATCTCCCAAGGAAAACCGATCAGGAACGAATGAATGTACCCAACGGAGTATTCCGGTGATGGAGGTAGCAGCGGTGGCCGGCGCTGTGTGGGTGTGGTGAGGTCGAGGGACTGTATTCTGCGTATGGGGGAGAAGCGGCGAAGGGCGCTGCTTGGAGGAAGAAGAGAAGTCGGCCCGGAAGGAGGGATTTTAGGCGGCTGGCGGACAGGATCGAGTAAAAGGTGCCCGTCGGCTGCTGCGGGAGCGAGAAAGAGGTGTGAGGCGGATGCCTTAAAAGAAAGGATTCCAACGATGTCAAATTCGCTCAATACAGAGTTATCCTAATTTTTTAAAAAAAATAAAATAAAAAAGAGCCAATTGTCTCTTCATTGGCGCAAGTCGTTCGTTCAACAGAAGACTTGATCTATTTTGTTAAAAAAAAAATTTTCATTCCTAAATTATTAATTAAGATTAAGATTAAGCCTAATTTAAAAATTTTGCTGATTTTCAAGCGGAAGAAATAGAAAGGAAGGGGATGAAGTTATTATTATTTATTTTAATTTTTTTAATTAAAAATTCATATTTTAATTAATTTTTTAATTCATTTTTTTAGATAATGATTGATAAAGATATTAGTAAATAAATTTTTTAAATTTAATTTAAATTTATTTAGATAATGATTAATTAATATATTATTTTAGATTAATTGTAATTTAATGAAACTAAATATAATTAAATATTTATTAATAATTAATTAATATATTATCTTATAATAATTATATTTTAATTACTTTAATTATAATTTATTTAAGTTAAATAAAAATTAATTTTAGTAAAATAATGTTATATTTATGTAAACTGATTAAATAAAAGTTCTTATTTAATTCATTTATTAGATTATTAATTAATTATTGATAATATAATTATAATTAATAATATTCTCTCAAATAAAGTAAATATGAATATATTAATTATATAAATTCAAATAATTACTATTACTAAATTATAAATATTCACTTAAGTAAATTTAATTACATAAAAACTACTATTTTAAATAATTTAATAAGTATAAATTAAATATTAACTAGTCTAATTAAGATTCAATTATATTAAATAAATATAATAAAATAAATTTTTATATAATTATTATTAACATTATATTTGATTTAATTAACTTAAATTTTATCAAATAATTGTCATAATTTAACTGAATTTAATTTTTTATCATACAAAATAATTTCACTCAGAATTTATTAATTTCGGATTTACAAAATCTACTAATTTCTATTTGAATTAAATTCTATTTATTAAGTTACACGTTTTTTCTGTCTTTCCAAAATCTAATATTTTGAATAAGATAACCCCTATTAAAATAAATATAAAGACTATTAAACACTCAAGATATAATGAAATTAATGTTTTCAAATTATTATTGAAAATGTACTTATTTAAAATATTCTTTAAATTAGTAGCATAATTTTTGAATTTCAAAGCAATACCTAAATTGACATCAATGACTAATATATCCAATCAATTAAATAAGGTAATTATAAAAATAAATTATTTTAATAATATATTTTTAACTTAAAACAAAAAAAAAAAAAATCAACTAAGCCCTTGGCTCACTAGAGATGTGCTTGGGATCTATATTAAGGTTGTTATCTATGCCCTAAATTTGAAGACTTAAATTTTTTGTTCTCTCATAATCATAGTAAATGTGCTCCAAATTAATGATGGCTCACTTAAGATAAGTTGGTGACTCCCATTAGAGTTCAATGAAAACCCTAACCTAGACCATCTATATCGTTCCACTAATCTTTCTTCTTGTTAGGAGATTTTGATTCTCTTACTTTTTAGGAACTCTATCTTCATCTTCTCTAGTATTTGCCTCTCTTACTTGGCATTTGAACCCACACAAATCTTCTAAAAATGAACTTAGAATAGAACAACGAAGAAAAAATAAAATAAAATTAGGTCCAATCACCCATTTTTAACATGCAACTAGATACTTTTGTGACTTTCGATGATTGAATGCCCACATTATCTAGTTGCTAGTTAAGCATGAGATTTATATCAAATTAATTATTTTACTGCTTTACAGACATTAAGGGAAGAGTTAGTTATTGAGGCTTGGAATTGAAAATATGCATAAGAATTGCGGTATGCATACAAATCTCCTATTGATGATGATCCAAATTCTAATTTTTCTTAAGGGAAGCTCTACAGAAATTGAAAATTAAGAGGTAAATCCATCTCAAATTCTAAAGAATAAAGCCTTTTGCAATCCCCTACACCAACTCATAATAAGAAGCCGAATTCACATCCTTCTTCTATTCCTTTTCCTCCTATCTAAATTTCTAATGACACTTCTCTTACTCATCCTCCCCATCCTTCATCTATTATTCGAAACTTTATTATCTTCGAGTTGATGACTTGACCATGAACACAAATTCTACACCTATGTAAGAAATAATGGACCTCAACTAGAGATTGATGATGCTTTTAATGACTTTATTCGTCAACCTAATCATTTTTAAAGCAATATCTCTTATTATCACAAATCAATGAGAAAAAAGTAAACAAAATCCAAACCCCCCAAAGTTATACCCAACTTTAACTTCTTAGATAATCCAAAATATTCATCGATGGGGTGAAACTTTTGAATGCAAGAAGGTCATATCTAAATACAATATCAATTTTATTGGTCTCTTAGGAACAAAGCATTCCTTTGATCTACTCTTTGATCTACTCTTTGATCCCCTTCGTGAAAGAAACCTAATGTTATACTCAATCGAAGAGAGTTGCACAAAATTTATGATTGATTCTCTTACTTTTTAAGAACTCTGTCTTCATCTCCTCTAGCATTTACCTCTCTCTTGCTCGGCATTTGAACTCACACAAATCTTTATGGCAAATTTCTTAAATTAATAAAAAATGAAATTATAATAGAACAACGAAGAAAAATAATAAAATTAGGCCCAATCAACCATTTTTAACATGCAATAGATACTTATATAACTTTATGATGACTGAATGCCCACATAATTATCCAGTTGCTTGTTAAACATTTAAGAAAAATTGAAATGATCGAATCAAGTTGTAGAATAACTAAAACAACAATATGCTAGAAGTTACAAGAACAAAATTGTTAAAATACAATGATATTATATTTTTCAAAATTTTGGCCACATTAAAATTTAGAAATCACACAAAGAATATGATCACTGAAAATAGAAATAAGATAATGGCTGCATATATTAAGCCAGATAATTTTTTAACTTGCCAACGTAACAAAAATGACCCTAAGATCTTCAACCCCTTTCTCTCTACTTTCTTTCTTTTTCCCTTCTATTTTTCTTTACGACCAAATAAGATAAAATGGATAAGCTGAAGTTTTTGGGTGGGATCAGTGTTTCATATTAAAAAATAAAACTAAGGATATATTAATAATTATTCTCATTATTGAATTTTAATATAAAGTTCATATAATTCTTTTATTTTTTAATTAAAGCTAAAATTTTGGAAAAAAATAATAATTATAAAATATCATATTATGTTTAACATGCTTAGATGAAAATGCATGAACCATGCATAAAACTCTTGTTTATTGTTATGATAAGTTATAATTCTTGTTTATTGTTCTTTCTCCATGATTTAGATATGACCATAGATAAGCTTCTTGAAATTCTTGGTGAATTTCACAAGAGGAGGTTTAATAACTATGTATTATGATGAATTAATAATCAAAATCATAAAACAATGCCATTTCTCTAAAATCATTCCTAATCCTTTTCAATCATTGTCAATCTTTTTTTATTATTTTTTTTATTTTTAAGGGAACCCCATATAGAATTTTATTGCCACAAAAAATGGGTTACAAGGTCCTTAAGGGGTAAACTCAAGCTACCTCAAAGAGCTACAATCATCCTAGAGTAAATCTCCGACTAAGTACAATCCACATATATAAAGAGAAAGAAAATAACCAAAGAAAGTAAAAGATACACATGAGCAAACAGAAAAGCTAGCCAACAACAGTGATTGTTGAGGTTCAAGAAGTTTATACCTCCCGAAAGAAATGACTTGCAGGAGATGAACACCTAATCTGCAAACATCTAGAAAAAAAGTTAGCACCGTTAAAGTGATATGAGCTAAATCGAAGGTTGAAACAGATACACTGAGAGATAAACAGAGAGTTGTAAAAAAAGCTCCGGCAAGATCACACCAACTTGGGAAGTGCACCATGTGCATCCAAATCCAAAGGAAGGGATACAACAGATTACTACTACCGACCAAAGAATGGGTGAAATCAACCATCCATCATAGCCTACAAACACGAACCAACCCATCCATTGGAAAGAGTGTGGATTGAAAAGCAAGATACCAAAGTATAATAAAAGCCACATACAGGGAGAGAAAGCCACAGATACAAGAGATAAAGGGAAAACAACATTCCTTTAACAACAGGAGAGCCCAAATAGTGCCAATAGATATTAGATGCCAGCCCACAACAACCAAACCAGGGGTCATTCCATAGAGATATAAATCAAACAGGTTCAACAGGATAAATGAGAGCATCCAAGTCCAGGCGTGCTTACATGATTGCAACCAGTTATAAACGGTTCCAAAAGAACACAACATACCAGAAGTAGTGAAAACATCCATACAGCAAAGCCATAATATTATGGTAAAGAACTGCTCGAAACACACCCTCAGTCCAGGCATGAATCTTCACAATAGGGATTCTTAAAAGCAGATACCATAGTTGACCCTAGCAACACACCAGTCAACAAACCACCACCATAACTTCCTAATGACCAACAAACCGAAAACCCAAAAATGAACCCCACAGAAACTAATATAGGGACTGTCGTAACAGCAAGCAGACCACAAAAGAAAAGAGGAGATATCACCAGGCATTGAAGGAAGAGCACTAAAGCCAAACAGGAGAACATTTTAACCCATATATTAGGACAAGAAATAGTCATCCAACAGTTGGAGCTACATAAAGATCCACCATTGGAATATAACCAGAAAAAGGCTGGGAGATACATAAATAGAGCACGAAATACAGAAAATGAGAAAGCAAAAGTAGCATAACCCATCAGCATCACCCAAATGCCAGCCGGACAAGAGAGGGGACAAAAGAAACAAACATGCCTAAGATTGGAGGCTAGCCCCCACCCAACCAAAAACATGAAACCACCAGGCAATAAAATTAAATTAAAGGTTTCTAACATAGGGCAAACCCATTTTATCTAAATTCACAAGCCCCCGTATGTAGGAAGGAACATTATCATTGGAGAATAAATCCACAGGAAAGGACTTTGCACCCCAATTAGCAAGAAAATCAACATAGGAATTAAGGTATGAGAAATATGATAATCAAGGGTGGCAAGAAGCCACCTCGTATAGCTAAGTAAATAGAAAACTTCAGCATTGCCATGAGCTCCCAACTTTAATAATTCCAAGAGGAGGAGAACATCAATTTCAAACCAAAATTTCTGGAATCCTTTCTGAATGCAGACATAAATCCCATAGTGAAGACGAATAAAGCTCAGCAAAAAGAATAGAACAGGGTCTTAAAAGAATATCAAAAGCAGAGATCAATGTTCCACTATAATCTCTCAAAATCCTCCCATAACCATAAAAGCTATTAGAAACTGACCGATCAGTGTTGACCTTAATGACATGATAATTAGGCTTTATCCAATATATAATTTTATGGGTATGCTCAAACTCTACAGAGAAGAGAATAATTCCATGGTTAAGGGTCAAATGTTTAAACCCTTTGAAACTAGAGGGAGTAAGAAGACCAGTTTTATAAAGAGATATAATTTTACATTTGTCTCTAGCAATAATACGATGATAGTTCATAGGGATACCACGATGCTTAACATCATTTCTTTCCCACCAGATATACCACATCAGAGTAGTAGCTAACACACTTTTGACATGACCCTTCAGGGTATGAGAAAGAAAAGTTTTAAGAAGTTGCATGATAGAGAGAGATCCATCAATGAGGAGAGTATTTAACATAGTATCATACCAACTCCAAATCTTAGCAGTAATAGGGCCATTCACGAAGACATGATCCACAGTTTCAATGTGAAAATAACATTGGCATTTGGAGGGAAGATGGAAACCTTTGTTAAGGAAGAATGTAGTGCTTTAAAATACGCCAAGTTAAAACGAGAAAGAAGTAGGGATCGAAATACTCCATATTTTAGTGAAAACTAATGATTCTTGAGTTTTAAGCCTGAAATCATGCCAAACATCCTTGAAAACAAAATCTTGAGAGGAAGAATTTTTAAAGAGGATTTGGTCAGATTTATTAGATGTTGGATTAATATTAAAGATTTTGTTAACTATCATATTAGGGACATTGGAAACTAATTGAGCTACATCCCATTATGCATAATAAAAGCCTCTCAATAGAATGAGTATTTAGTAAAGAATCAATATAACCTAAGCCCAGCCAATTATCTTGCCAAAAGAAGGATGATCCCGAAATAACACCCCAAGAGATCAGATTCTCAGCAGCCCACTTGATATTACAAAGTCTTCTCCACGAGAATCCCAGTTTATAAGAACAAATGAGGGGGTGTTTCCCCTTACAGTATTTGGCGAGCATAAATTGCAACCAGTAGCTATGATTGCTTCTAAGATTCCACCACATTTTATATGAGAAACATTTAATGGAGTCTTCTAAAGTTTTACAACCAAAACCACCTTCATTCAAAGGCCCACAATAGTTGTGCCGTGAGTTTTTTTTGGAAGACGTGGTAGATCCCTAAAAAAATTTATTAATAAGTCTATTAATCTTTTAATAATAGAAGTGGTAGGCACAATAGTGGATAGCAGAGAGAAAGGCACAGAGCATAGAATACTTTTGATCAGGATAAGTCTAGCGCTAGAGAAAAGTAAATGGAACTCCCAAGAGAAAATTTTCTTATATATTTTTTGAATAACATCATCAATTAGGGAGGATCTTTTCGTTCCTCAATATAAAGGAGTATCTAGGAACTTAATAGGCAAAATTTGGTGAGCAAAACCCGTAATGTTTTTAATAGCATTGATCCTAGGTGATGAAATAGCAGTTAGAAATAAAACAACTTTTGTCACGGTTAATCTTGAAGCCACTTTCCTTACCAAACAAAGTATGAAATTTACATAACTTTTTAATATAGAGGGCAGATCCATTGTAGAATATAATAAAATTATCAGCAAAACTAAGGTGGGAGATGGCAAAACCACACCTAATTTTGTAGAACATGTTAGACATTTTACAAAATATCTGCTTAAGGCTTCTAGAGAGATGTTCCATAGCAATAATGAATAGGGTCAGAGAGAGGGGATCTCCTTGCCTTATACCATGGGAGGAAGAAAAGAAGCCATGGATCTCACCATTAATAAGTAAAGAAAACTAAGAGTTAATACCATTCTTAATTAGTGTAATAAATTGATTGGAGATTCCAAAAGAGTCAAAATTTTATAAAGAAAAGTCCAACCAATGTTATCATAAGCTTTGGAAATGTTCAGCTTAAAAATCAGGTTATCACAATGAACCTTAGCATTTAAATCATGAATAATTTCTTGGTCTAATAAAACATTATCAGAGATACATCAGCCTTTAACAAAACCAGTTTGGTTGGGAGAGATAATTTTAGGGAGCAAACTGCTAAGTCTTTTGGCCATGATCTTAGAGATGAGCTTATTAAAAAAGGTGCAAAGGCTAATTGGCCTAAAGTGGATCCAAAGTTTAGGGTTATCGATTTTAGGGATTAGGACAATAGAAGTGCTAGAAAAATATTTGGGGAGGGTATTCCCATTAAAAAAAAATTCAAAATAGCTTTAATCAAGTCTTCTTTGATAATATACCATCACTTTTGAAAAAAATAAAGTAGTAAAGGCATCAAGGCCGATACCAGAATCGTATTCATATTATGCAAAGTGTAAGCTATTTGGACTCGAGGGTAATGAAGTAAGCATATTGTTATTTTCATCAGAAATGAGCTTAGGGATAACTTCAGGCCAGGAAAGCTCATCATAGTTCACATTTTTATTAAGGAGCTCTGTAAAGAAAGAAACACTAGAATCAACAAGCTCCTTATTATCAGTACACCAGCTATCATCATTAGTTTTAATTTTTTTAATGTGGTTGAGATCCATTTTCTTTTTAACCATTGCATGGAAATATTTGGTATTTCTATCTCCATCAGATATCCATTTTAAAGAAGTTTTTTTGTTTGCCTCCAATAGGTCTCCTCCATGTCTTGGTAGCATGTTAACCTATCTTTAACTTGGTTTAATAGGACAATTTTGGAAGGATCATTAATGGAAGCGTCTCCTAAAACTATAACCTCATGTTCTAAATCTTTGATGCTGGTAAAATGATTTTTAAAGCAGTGTTTGTTCCACCATTTGATGCATTGTTTAAGCCTTTTTAATTTAAGCCATAATCTCGTCATCCCGATAATAGTTTCATCAGGATGGAGAGGTTCACCCCGGTTACTAGCAACCACCTCCAAAATCTAAGCCACATATTTTGGCGGAATGGAATATGAGAAGAGGGTATATATTACTAACCTTTATGAGATGAGCAATGGGGAATGATCGGGTTCTCGAGATGTTCAACGAAGTAATAAAAAGATTGATCCATAGATGGTTAAACATGATCCTATCTAATCTTTGCCATAGTGCGATTATTCCAAGTGAAATGAGATCCAATAAATCCAATATATGGGTGACAATCCAAGATCATGTTATTGAAATCCTCCATGGAGAATAGGTTAGGCATTACCACCAACTCTTTTAGAAGAGGAAGATATAGTGTTAAAGTTCCCACCCACAAACCGAGCTTTGAGGAAGAGAAATTAACGGATCTTCCCATGGATCCTTCCACCATATCTATTAAAGGAGGCATAGACAAAGGATCCAAAGAAACACCAATTATCATAAGTGATTTTAACATTTACAACCTGGTGTAAATCCTGCATAACGTGCAAAACAAAAGGACTTCTCCAAAAAATCCAAAATTTATTACTTGAGTTAGCAAATAAACTATCAAAATCAATCATTCTAGCAACAAAATTAATGTTAGAAGGTAGGATAAAGAGTTCCAAAATGGCCAAGAACAAAATATTATGGGACCGAACTAAATTACTGAATTTGTTGCGAATAGAGAGGGTACCAATCCCTCTCGCACTCCAAATAAGGAAAGAAACCATTTATTTTTGGTAAGAGGAACCAGATCTAGTAACTCGCAAAGCTAGGAAATTTAGATTTAGAGGGTTTATTTTTCTTTTTTATAATTAAATTTATTGGCCATATCCACATCACCGCCGATAATGAGTGATCGAAATTGCTTGGAAAAAAGAGATCGGGGATTGTAGGCCATTTCACCCTCTTCCAATTCATTGTTATGATGTAAAGTTGGATTTGTAATCAGGTGAAGGTTAGAAGAAGAAGCACAAGAGGGATTAGAAGTGGGTAAAACACAAATACCTAAATCAAGAGTAGAAACTATATCTAAATATTGCACATCACCATTCTACATGATCATTCACTTTACCTTTGGTTAAGGGTGACAAGGAGGGATATTTGCATTAGGTAGGGACTCAACAACCATAGATTGAGCTTCTATTAGTAACATTAATGTCAATATTGTTGCATTGTAAGTGATTTCCATTAAATGGAACCGCATCATTATTAAGTGCCATCGATGGATAGGTGTAGCCCGTAGTATGGGTTGGGAATAGGAATCTCAAAGCAATGTTAGATATTGGTAAGGGTGTATTAGTGTCCGAACCTTTATGATTCAATTAGAGGAGCCTTAAGAGGTGGGCACTTTAGGAGGCACAATGAAATTTCTTGATTTTTTATTTGAAAAAAATATGATTTTTATAGACATTTAGTATCGCTTTTCTACAAAGAGTTGCATATTTTGGTGAAGAAGGCGTTTTGATTTAGATTATAGTTTAACACATTACTTTTGTGTTTACTTGTTGAATTTTTTTTTGTAATTCTCTCAATTTGATTATGCTCAATTTATATCACTTTTGATAAGTGTGATGATTTTAGTGTTTGTTGCTTTAGCCTACTTATGCTTATTTAGCATAATAATCACTTCCATATTTGTATAAGAATTATCAAACTCAATTTGGATTCATCCTTAGATTTTGAGTTTAATTGCAAATTTGTTATCAAGCATTATCCCCACCCAAATTCAATTAAAGCTTGCTTAATTTTAGAATTTACAAGAAAATAGAACTCACTCATTACTTCCATTTAAGCCATAGAGAATATCTATTAGAGTTTGTGAGTTTAATATTAGCCTCCCCAAATTTCATAAGTTTTAAATGAATATTCTATTCTTTCCAAAATTTTGCTTTAAGGGCTCCCCTTTTTCTTGTTTTGCTTTTAATTTAAAATTAAGTGATTTCTTTACATAGTATTTTAAGTCAATTTATTTTACTCTTTCATTTTTTAAGTCAAAAGATTTGATGCAATTTGACCTCCCCGTCATCCCTGTAGGGGTTGCATCGTGTTTTGACTACTTGATGCATGTTGAGTGTAGCGAGTGGTGTCATGTGACACAACGGTTTTCATCTCATCATGCCCTGAGCTAGACCACGAAGAAGACATATACAATATATTCCTCCCCTTTTTCTTCTAAGTCAATTTAGACAAATTTCGACATTTCGTCTGGGGAGCATCTAGTTGTGAAGCTTACGATTGAAGCGTGCAATTTCTGCGACACTGTTTTTATCGACGTGCCATGCGAGCCAATGAGTTCTTCAAAGCAAAGTGGAAGAATATGTATTCACATTCCAATCCCACATGTTTTGGCGATTTTTTTGGCGTTCGTGGTGCAAAACGGTTAGGTAGGTAATTGAGAATGTAAAAGCGGAGTCGGGAAATCAAAAGTGTTCTTCGTGATCTTCTGATGCGTGAAGCAGGCAGACTAAAGGGTCGCGGCCAAAATCAAAGAAGAATTCTGGACGATGTTCTTCCCCGATTTGCGGTGTAGCAGAAACGGGACGGCTAAAGCGAAGGGTTCAAATTTGAAATCAAGAATTCTCTGTAGCGATGTTCTTCGATTTCAATGAAAAGAGCTAAAATCGGCAGAATGAAGAATTCGTCTCGGCGATGATCTTCCCAATTCGGTGCAACGGAAGTAAAGTGAAGGCGGCGTGAAGAATCGAAAGAAGAATGCTCCTGCTGACGATGTTCTTCCATGATTTGCGGGGCAATAAGAAGGGTCGATCGGAATCGAAGAAGAATTCGTCTGCGATGTTCTTCCCGATTTGACGTTACAAAATAATGAAATTTGGATGAGTTCTGCTTCGGAAGGATTGCATAGAAACGCTAGGTTTGGCGGATTACCTGAACGGATGGAAGGAAGGAGGTTTGGCCGGTGGGCCGTGGCTGGGAAGAAGGTCAGCTATGGAGAGGAAGGTTAGGAGGTGGCGGAGCGTTCTGCGGTGTGGTTTTCAGACAGAGGTGATTTTCTGAGCAGGCAGAAATATAAGCGTGGATCTGATCTGAGTGGATCCTGGCTGAGTATGAGACCCAGCGGTGTCTGAGGAAGCGAGCTGAGTGAGCGCAGAACCTGAGGCTGAGAAGTCGAGATCACCAGGACACGAAGCGAGCAGGCCGTCCATTAGGTCGTGATGAGACGGAAGCGATTCGGCAATTTGGAGGAAGCAACAGTGGTTCTGAAGTTAGCGGAGTCACTGATTAGCCGGCGCTGAGCCTTGTCGAGATCTGTGGACCAGTGATGGGTTGTGAATTCAATTCGTTTCGCCGATGGGTTTTACCGCAGAGGGGTGTCGCTGGCGGGAAGTAGTGGGCGGAAGATGGGAGAAAATTGCGAAAACCGAGGGATTGTGCTGGCGGGATTGGCCAAAATAGGAGAAATTCAGAGAGGAAAGGAGAATTTCTTTACCTGTGTGCAGAAAGGAGGATTGGTACAACTACCTACCTTTCACTATGCGCTTACTTATCTCTCGGTTATCTACTCCAATGGATTCCCCATTATAAGCAATAGCAACGCTGACATCATTACTGGAAGAAACCTCAGCATAGATACTTTCAAACAAAACAATAGTAGAAATTATAAGGATTTCGAGATAGAGACTAAGGATTTATGAATCTAAGACTAAGGATTTATGAATCTAAGTGGAAAGAAAAATAAAGAAGGCAACTCACCCTAACCGCTTTTTTTCCGATTGCCATGAATGTACGTCGCCTAGTCTTCGGCCGGGTGCTCTTCTCTACCACCGATCATATAGTTGCCGCATATCATGAGCTAGCGCACAAACCATGTCAACCTTCTCACAGCTAATGATCATGTTCCGGAGATTCAACCTTTGTTCACCTTTGTGCTATCTAGCAAAATTGTTATGCATCTCTTTTCAGTTGTATGGAGGCAAAATGTTTAAAATATATTCTTAAGCATAATTAACAATTTAGGCAAATTTTTTTTTATGAAAATAGCCAGTCGTTAGATGCGAGATGACGACGATCACGAGCGTCATTTTTTTTTTTTGTTTTTTGGTAGCAGAGAGAGAGAGTTTATTTTTTTATATGCATGGGGAAGAGAGAGACTAAAGATATATATATAAAAATAAATAAATAAATAATTAAATAAATAAATAAATATATAAATAAATAAATAAATAAATTTTTTATTTGTGTGTTTTTATATGCATTAATAATTAAATAAATAAATAAATAAATAATTTTTAATAAATAAGTATATATATATATAATTTTTAATAAATATATATATATAAATAAATAATAATTTTAATATATATATATATATATCTTTAATCTCTCTCTTCTCTACAACAAATAAAAAATAAAATGCTCTCTCTCTCTCTGCCTCTACCTAAAACAAAAAAAAAAAAAAAAACCATGATATGAGGCGGCCTCTGGCATTGATGAATCATATAGACTTATTTTCATAAAAAAAAAATTTTTGATGCCTAAATTACTAATTATAATTAAGAATATACCTATTTTAAAAATCTTGCCTATGCTGTATGTTTCATAGTGTATTCACGCTGAGCATTTGATTATATATGTTACGTATTATAAATTAATTGCTTTAATAATCTTTATAGATGCGACTGATTGTTTTCTTTTGCAATATACTGATATAATAGGAGTTCACCATTTAATTCTATGATGAAGTTTCAAATTCTATTTTATGAGCCATATTTGTATATTTTGTACCTGTCTATTTATTTTTTAGTTTTCGTAACTATTCCGTTGGGATAAGGAACAAATTTAGCGAAAGCTTGATATTTTATGAATAATTTTTTGTATTTATCAATTTATGAATGTGTCATTATATATGCATCAATGTTTGAAAGTTTATTACTGTGATATAAATAAAATGTTTTGCAGGCACTATGGAACGCCTTTAACCCACCTAGTATGACAGTTTTGTCTTCTGTGAATTTAGAAAATTTAAGATTATATTTTTAAAAACTATTATATATATTATAAATATGTAATTTTCTTAATAAAATTATTTATTATTTATATTTATTTGTCTATTCATAATAAGCAATTATAAATATTTTAAATGTAACTAAATGATTTTATATCGATTCTTTTAATGATTATTGATAATTAATTGAATCTTATATGATGGATATACTATTTGATAATAATTTTCATCCTTAGAAGGCATTAAAAGCTTATTGAGAAAATAGTCAAAAGAAAGGTCATCTTACATTATCTTATTTTCAAAATTTTAAAACTAAGATTAACTCTATTAGTTGTTATAGCAAATGTTGAAATATTATTATTTTTACTATGAATAATGTAAGAAATAAACTATAAAATAGAACTAGATATCAAGAAATAAATGATCTTTTAATTACTTATATTAATAAAGATATATTGAATGTTATCGACAATAAAGTAATTATTCAACACTTTTAAAATATTAACATCAAATATTATAAATTTTAAGTTTTTAATTCATGAATTTTATGTTTTTAATTCATATGTCTGTATATGTGATGCAATTTTTATTAGGATGAAATTTCTTGATTTTTTGACTGAAAAAAGCCTTATGATTTTTATAAGCTGGATTTAGTATTTCTATCTACTTCTACAAAGAGTTGCATATTGATTGGTGAAGAAAGCGTTTTGATTTAGATTGTAGTTTAACACATTACTTGACCGTGTTTACTTGTTGAGTTTTTTTTTGTAATTCTCTCAATTTGATTATGCTCAATTTATATCACTTTTGATAAGTGTGATGATTTTAGTGTTTGTTGCTTTATTTTACTTATGCTTATTAGCATAATAATCACTTCCACATTTGTATAAGAATTATCAAACTCAATTTGGATTCATCCTTAGATTTTGAGTTTAATTGCAAATTTGTGCTTAGCATTATCCCTCCCCCAATATTCCAATTAAAGCTTGCTTTTTTTAGGAATTTACAAGAAAAGAGAACTCACTCATTACTTCCATTTAAGCCATAGAGAATATCTATTAGAGTTTGTGAATTTAATATTAGCCTCCCCCAAATTTCACTTAAGTTTTAAATGAATATTCTATTCTTTCCAAAATTTTGCTTTAAGGGCTCCCCTTTTTTTTCTTGTTTGACGCTTTTAATTTAAAATTAGCTGCAGATTTCTTTACTTAGTATTTTTAAGTCAATTTATTTTACTCTTCCATTTTTTCTAAGTCAAAAGATTTGATGCAATTTCTCTCCTCATCATCCCTATGTAGGGGTTGCATCGGTGTTTGACTACTTACACCTTGTTGAGAAGTGGTGTCATGCGACACATGACGGTTTTCATCTCATCATGCCACGACAACGAGACCTTGGACGAAGACATATAATGCAATATATATTCATCCCCTTTTTTTCTTCTAAGTCTAGAATTTAGACAAAATTTCTACAAAGATTGCCTGGGGAGCGACATCTAACTAGTATTTTACTAGACGCCTGTTGAGTGAAGCGGTCTTCGACACCACAACCTATTTTTTATCTTGACGCGACATGCTGAGCACAATGAGTTCTTCAAACCTGCAAAGAAACACAAGCATACATATGTATTCACATTCACGAATCCCACATGTTTTGACGCATTTTTTTTGGCGCGCTGCGTGGCTAGGCAAAGGAACGGGGTTAGGTAGGTAATTGAGAATGTAAAGCAACGAGTGCGACGCTGGAAATCAAAAGAAGAGTTCACCTGCTGACGATGTTCTTCCCCGATTCAATGAAACGGAAGGTCGATGCCAAAATCGAAGAAGAATTCGCCTGCTGACGATGTTCTTCCCCGATTTGCGGTGTAGCAGAAACGGGACGGCTAAAGCGAAGGGTTCGAAGCTGGAAATCAAAAGAAGAATTCTCCTATTAACGATGTTCTTCCCCGATTTGCAGAACGAGATGACTAAAGGTCGACGGAATCGAAAGAAGAATTCGTCTGCTGACGATGATCTTCCCCAATTTGCGGTGCAATAGAAATAGGACGGCTAAAGTGAAGGAGGCGACGTCGGGAATCGAAAGAAGAATTCTCCGCCGACGATGTTTCCCATGATTTGGCAGCAATAAAACGGATGCTAAAGCGAAGGGTGCAGGAATCGAAAGAAGAATTCGTACGACGATGTTCTTCCCGATCGTGACGCAAAAATGACAAATTTGGATGAGTTACTTTGGCGGAAGGATTGCATAGAACGCCAGTTTGGCGGATTACCTGAAGGATGGAAGGAAGGAGGTCACCCGGTGGGCTAGAGGGAAGAAGAGGCTGCTAGGAGGGAAGGAGGTTAGCTGGGTGGCGAAGCTTCGCGGTGGTTTCAGGGAGAGGTGATTTTGCTGAATGGGCCGAGAATGGCTGAATGCATGCGGGCCAGCGAGTAGCGCGGAGCCGGATGAGCAGCCGACCCAGGCGAGTGCTGACGCCTGAGGGGGAGCTGACGGGTCGCGGGATGATCTGAGTGGGCTGGCAGATTCACGTAAGCAGTGGAGGAACCAGAGTGGTTCTAGGTTTTATAAATATGAAAGTATAGATGTTAAATATTATATCTTTGTGAAATGCATCTTCTCAAGCATAGAAAAAGTGCTATCTTTGTGAATATCAAGTTTTTGACCTTAGATATGTAAATGCATAAGAGAATTATGTATTATGTATGTAAGGCATTTTCATAGCACACAATTGTTATATATTTACATAAACTTTCAAATTTATAAAATTAGCATTCAAATTTTAATATTACATCAAAAATTAAAGCACTATCATTAATTTTTTAAAGTGAAATACAACGTTTTCAATCATTGGAATATTACTATTTTTATAAATATCAAAATTTTGATGTTATATATTTAAATGCATAAGAATTATGTGTTGTGTATGTAACATTCCCTTTCTCTTAATCCTTGACTTTTAATTATTTTATTATGGTAATTACATTAATTACATTTAGGCAAACATAGCTGTTGATTAGGCAGTGAGGAGTAGGGGAGGGGGGAAGGAAGTCTATGTGGAACTGAACATATTAAAGTTCTGATTGCTATAGCCAAAGTACTGATGTCCTTTTTGCCATTATTTTTATGGGACCAATCTGATTTCTTGCTATGGAGAGAGCATCGCAAAGTAAACCAATTAAAGTAGTTTGCAAATTCAATTGTTTTATTTATACTGATTGTAATCTATAAATATGTTATTAAAGGGACAGTTTGAGATTAATTTTATTTTATATTTTTTATATTATTTTTGAAAATATATTTATTTAGACTATTTTATTTTATATGTGATTTTATTTTTTATTTAAAATAAATAAATAATATTTTTTAAATACTCAAAATTTTAGTATTTTTAAAACAAGTATAATTAAATAAATTTTATTTTAAACAAAATAAAATAAAATATAAATATAAATATAAAATAAAAGACTAAAGTGATCTCAAATGACCCTTAATCTACTTATTGGAGTTGGTCTATTTTCTTATCAGACTTTTTTGAGCTAGTTTGGACTCAACTTAATAAAGGCTCGTGAGTTGCATTAGAAAAACCAATAAGCTAAACTCGAGTTAGCCTGAACTCGATTTGTTGTCTCGTTAGCTATCTATTTTAAAATATTATCATAAATAATATTTCAAAGGATCCCTACTTCTTGCATTTCATGATTACAGCCCCCTTTAAACTAAAATTTCTCGTGCTTGAAAGATTGGTCATTAATATTTAAATATTTTTGAAAAAATTATGCATATAATATATAATTTTTAAATATTTATATATCTAATATCTAAATTTTGATATTATATATATATATATAGGTGTTGGTTAGGTAGGCAGGAGAAACTCTCCCTGGAATTAGACATAATAATTCTACAATGCTATAGCCAAAGTACTAGTGTCCTGTGCCTATTATTTTGTAGGACCACCCATAATTTTGTAGGACCAAAGCACTTTATTGCTATAGAAATTAAACTGATAAAATAATTTCATAAACATGATTGTAAAACTTATTAATTGCGAGTGTTTAAGCATATAATTCTTATACTGTTATTTGGCATTCTAAATCAACTTAATCACTCTCTAAATAAATATTAAGAGTGTAATGCGATAGATATATATTTTGCATCGCAGCTCTCAATTTGACAACCATATTTTGATTTGCTTTTAGAAGATTGCGATAAAAAAATTACGTTTATCAACATTTACTATCATAATCGCGATCAAAAGTTAAAATTTGATTTTTATATATACAAAAAATTTATATTCTCATCATAACTTCTTCGAACAACTGAATCTTCTGTGATGATACAAAATAATATATTTTTTTTATCTCTTGACCTAGCATTCTCTCCTCTACCCTCCCTCAAATCGACTTATAGTTAACTCGATAAATAGCTCAACAACTTGTGAGTTGAGTTTAACTAACCAACAAGTTTGAGCCAATTTTAACCAGCAACGAGTCAATTTATTTAAAAATATTATCATAACAAACATTCAAAGTTTAATTATTTCATATAATGGCGAATTCAAACTCAGAATTTAATTCAAAATTTTTTGAGAATAGCTCCGAGTTCATCTCAACTCATTTATACTCGAGCGAAAACGATCCATGAGTCATCCCCCAACATTCAACTCAATTTGTACAGAATCTCATTAACCTTTATGGTGTTTGATTGTACACAAAATTTGATTCTGATTTGGCTTTATTCACTGTTGTGTTACTATCACATCCCTATACTCAATATAAAGTTTTATTCTTAGTCACAATTGTCACTTTAATTGGTGATTCTTATCAAGCCATGTCTTTTTAAGCTTTGGTCATGTTTTATTTAATGGTGGTTTCAGATTGAAGAAGGCTGCTGCAAAAAGTTTTGAAATTTAAAATTCGCTTGAGAATTACTATTTTATCATTCACTTTAAATTTGAAAATGATTCTAATTTTACTTTAAAACTCTTTGAATATAATTCAAGTTGACTCCATATAAATGCCAATATATAATATATAATATTTATAGTTGGATCTAATTTTATTTTATGGATGGTATTAAAATTAATTTGTGAGTATGAAACTAGTTTAAAATCTCTAATGATTTCAGATTAATATTAAAGAATAAATAGATCTGAGAATTAGGAGGGAGAGGCCTTTATACAGTGATGAACTTCAGGGAGTAAATATGCTTGGCTGGTCTTAAACCTTTACTAAGCCAATGCTTAATGAGATAACCCTCAATTTCCTCACCTGAAATGATTTCAGATTCATATTAATAAGTGTTTGATTCTAATTTAATTTGTAGTAAATTATATTTATCTAAAAAAAAAAAAAAAGAACAAAATGCATTATTGCATTGATAATTATTTACTCATCTTGCTGAAAAAAAAATTACAAATATTTAACTTGAGTTATCCTTAAAATAAAATAAAAAATTCTCCTTAAAACAAATTTCAATTCAATTCCTTTATTATTTTCATTATCCTTCCCTTTTTATCTCTTTTCGTATAATTCCTTCAGACGAAACGATGATTAAAGCTGCATTTTGGAGCAGTGGCATTTGAGAACCTGCATTTTAGCTGCATTTTGAAGAAATTGTAATATAAAAGTTGTATTTTTTAACGTGATCGACGTATTATAATTAGGAAATATGATTTGACTTTCTTAAAATAATAAAAATTATAATACCCTGGCTTTTAATCAACAACTTATTATTATTATTTGAAACTATACTATAAACAAACCCTAAATAAAACATACAAGCTGGTCAAATGAATGAATCAAAATTGAAAGAATCAATCCTAATAGATGGTTTAGAATCAAGTCTAATAGATGGTTTTAATCAAAATTGCAACAATTTTAGGATATCATAAAGTTGAAATGAAGCTTTCAGGAATTAATCATTGGCATGGAATTTTCCAATGATTTATATAAAATACTTTAAAAAAATTGATACCTTAAAAAACAAAAAAAAATACACTTATGAAGGGCTCCAAGGAAAGATTTAAAGGTTACAAGATGGTGAGAAAGCGTTCGATTTCCATATACAACATCAATATCGATCACCCACGATATAATTAAAAATAATAATATAACATATATGAGAATCATAATGAAAGCAATGAAATGAAAATTATAGGATTTATATCAAGTACCATGATTAGTTTTGGGCAAGTACTTTTCTATGTCTTCAGTTGTTCAAGCTGGTTTCTTCAATTCTACAATTTTGATAAGAACAAATATTAAGTACTTTGATACAATAAATATACTATTTTTACATTGCATATAAGATATATATTGATAAGCGCATGAGTCATTTGATGACAAAAATAAAATCCATTTCCATATAAGATAAATATAATCATAGACTTGAGCTACTCAACCTTGGACAATTTGTATGATGAGAGAATAATGGATTTCTAACCACAATAGGGGGTGTAGTTATGGAAAGTTCTCAAAAGAAAGATTGTGCATTCGCCATATTTCAATACCCATATTAAAGTCACAAGTATGTAAGCTTTCATTCAAAAGGTGCAAGTGTATCAAATGATTACCCACCGTCTCTTAGCTCGGTTGGTGCCTAGGAACCTACCCGGCGTTGATTCTCCAGGCGGCGCTGATGGAAAGTAAATAGGACGACCGTGTGAGTGATGAATGTGGCTAGGCATGGGATTAGTGATGACATCCCACAGAAGATGGGTGGGGGTCTTGGGTGGATACCTATTGCAAAAAAAATCCATCATAGATTTGGGAGTATAAACTCATGAATGCACAGTTCCCTATGTACTTTTTCTATTGCATGAGGATTTCATGCATGAAATTATAGAGATTTCCCTTTGTATTTTTTTTATTGCATGTTGATTTCATCCGTGCAATTATAGGAATGCTTAAACATTTGAGGCTGTTGAGAGGCAATTTTATTTTTATGGTATTAACAAGCCTTTAGATGTCATAAAGATAGACTCTTAAGAGCCATATAAATGGGATGTTGTTTTTCATCGTGAATATGGAGCATTCATCAAGACATGAAAATGAAATGTGCTCAAAGTTCATTTACCATTCTTGAGAGCATACAAGAGTGAGAGGGATGCACCAAAGTGATTTGGTTAATTGATTCCTTAATGATAAGATTATTTTTAAGCTTACAACCATGCAAAAAGGTGCTTGCGGTGAATTTGAAGCATTGATCAATAAGTATGGATGAATACGGTCATTCAAAAGTCCATTTAGCCATCCCCAAGTAGCATGAGTTGATCCAATTTTATTGCCACACAAATATATTACAACTCACAATGGGATTTTGCTTTGAAGCAAAAGAACAACAAAGTGGCTACCTTGATTGAACACATGCGAAGGAGCACTAGGATTGTGTTAAAACAACCCAAAGAATCTTGTGCTTCTAAAGGTGAACAAAAAAAAAAAAATTCAAAAGAAATGAAGACTAAAGTAAGAAAAATAACCTAAAATCAAAAGTGTAAGGGAATGAACAAGAAAGAAAAGATCAAAATCGTGAGATACATTCTTGAATCGAGGGGTTTAATGTTTTCTCACTAGGAAAATAATGAAAGACAATGAGAGTGAAACCACACCTAGAGAGGCAAAGCGAAGAAAATGATAGGTAGAGAGAAAAAAGGAGAAGAGAGTGCAATGAGATCAAAAAATATTGAACCATGCAAGAAGACAAAAGGATCAAAGCATATATCTATCATTTGATCAAACCATATATCAAAACATATAACAAACTTAATGCAGGTGCAAAATTAAGCAACACTTCAAGGCATAAGGATCAAACATACATCTATGGTGTTTTAATTCAAGTAATTTTAATACATGTGTAAATAAATTCACATAAGAATTGAGGGTGAAACCATGATCTGACGTGTGAACAACACATTCTACAAAGTACTTTATAACACCTACAAATTTTGTAGTGGTGTAGTATAGAACAATTACTTCTTTCTTTATCAAAGCACTTGTTTAAGACATTGGATTGACCCTATTCATAACATTATTTTGAGTGCTAACTATTATACTTGAAGTTAAACAACAATTGGTTATATATAGAGAAATCCAAAACTTCATATATTTAACTTAGTAGATAGATGATTCATTTGCAAACTATTTGTTTGAAAGATAGGAGCACAAATAATAGTCTATCCAATTAATATAAAGTTGTTTCAAAGCTTGGGGGACCATTTGCCACAAAAGCATGTGATGGAACCATATGATGCTACATTTCAATAAATTCATTCTCTCATGAATGAAAAGAATATTGAGAAAATTTTGGTGACAAGATCCTCATTAACAAAGTTCAAAATGTAAAGTCAATTTCAGTCCAATAGCTCATACATAGAAGAACAATGCACAAAATCAAAATGATTGGCTTGATGGATCTAATTATTTGCTAATGATAAAAAACTTATGACTTTCAAACTTAAAAACTACCCGACAATCAATAAGGAAGCACACAATTGCACAAACAATTATCGTAGTTCTTAGGTATATCACCAAGACATTTTTTCCTTAAGATGAACAATATGTCTCTAGAAGAGATTCACTCATCATACTTATAATTACTCATGGTATCAAGGAACCAAACAATTCTTTAATGTAGCCATGAAGGCACTAAAACAAGGGAGGAGACTTGATTTTGCAAGTTTTATCCAATCTTTATCGTTAAGTTTGGCAAAGTTTACTTGATTAATGAAAAGAATATACCACTACTCATACATAGATGGTCATATTAAGTACATTAACGAGAATAAGGGTGTCTGAGAAGAATAAACAAATGTTTTACATACTAATACTATTCAAGGATGAGACAAATTCAAAGTAGAAGAACAATTTTCTATGAATCCAAGCTCAACATGCTCCCAAAAACTTTAGCCTTAATAGATGGCCAAGTCTTACAATGTCAAATATGAAGCACAATTTTTTTGTCCAGATATCCTAATGAAAATTTGATCGAATGAGTTTTTTAAGTTTTTGAATTTACGCTAAGATGAGTGAAAAATAAGATTAATCAATCTAACTTGTATTTCACTTATATCAAATCAAATTAAATGACAATTTGATCAAACTTGAGTTGGGATGACCTAACTCAAACTTTTTCCATGAAAGATGCTAACAACTTTTAATTAATGTTCTCAAATCTTCCCACTAAACTTGAGTTAAATGCAAAGATCAACAATTCACAAGTATGGGATCATAGTTGAATGTTAAGTAGTCAATGCCTTTAGATAAACTGCCTTAACATCACATGAATATTATGAACATGTGATTACTTTCTTACTTTAAACCAAAATGAGCAAACCTCTCACCACTTTCTAAACTGAAAAGAGCTCTCACACAAATCTTTTAGTAGGTCAAATGATATTACTAAATGATTTCTCAATGAAATGCTTTATCAACCATCTAACCCTCAAACACTAACTGCATTCCTCATCCCATAACTGAGATTCTTAGGTGTAAGAATATATTCAGCTCTTTTGCCAATACCACCCCTTTTATACTGTAAAATATAATAACCAGATAATTATGGAGCAGCCAGGATCAAAATATACAAACCATGCCTTATAACATGAATTCCTCCTATTGATTCCTCAAGAGTCCTTGCTTCAGAACCATCAGGATCATATTGATACAAACCTGAAAAATATCCAATCAATAAGCCCAACCGTTTTTTTTCTTTTAAAAAAAGAGGGAATGTACTTCAACATCCTAATTGGGGGTTCAAATTTATTTGACTCACTTTGTTTTCTTCTCAAAAGAACCAAAACTCAACGTTTCATCTACCGATATTAAAAAACAATGCATATATAAATAACATCTTTCACTCAATTTCTCAAACAATTAAGTGGGTGAAAACTAATTTCGATTCAATTCATTTATCATTTGAATGTCTATTTCTCACATGTTCTGATAAGTATGTATTTTCTGATATATCATTTTAATCATTGTAATTCTGCTGATAAACAGTGATTTGGGTGAGTAATTCTTTCTGGGTGGGCCTTAATTTCGATTGGAGCTTCATTGGCAGTTGGAGTTTACTTTATCACTTGATTCAACCCTAGTCTTAAGTGGCTGAAGAGCTCGGTGCCTTCGATCCGTTGGATCAGCGGAGTGGGGGATGGGATCACGTGGATTGAGTTTGATCTAATACTTGCGCCGTTGGATTGTCGGCCCACGCCTTGATCGCCCCTGATCATCTGGTTATATTTTACGGGGATGATGGAATACACTGTTCCGCTTTGATGGGAGATCTATCGAATAGGATATTGAGCGGTCTTGCGTTGGATGAATTTGAATTAACCTTTTTCTTTCCTTTCATTTGTTTTGATCCTTGATATAGCTCAGAAGAATCAGGAAAGAGAGATACGTTATTGATTTAGAAGGAGGAATCCTTCGGTGAGGATCAACCATAAATGCTTAGGAGAATAGATAACCAAGAGAGGAAGATTCTTGAGATAAATCTTTCATCCTCTCTTCTTTTCATCGATCTATTTATACTCTTATTTCGTTGGATCATGTTTGTTCTACCTTTAAATTTTCATTTCTGTCTTCAGTATATATTAAATTTGTCTTTCTTATTTATTTGTTTATCATCGTGTTGTTCTATCTTCCTCGGCGTTATTCTTGTTATGGATCATTAGTTTTAATATCTTGTAACCAACATTTTTCATTCTAATTGTTACATTTATTACTATTCTTCTTAATGAGTATATTATATGTTGTAAAGTGATCTTTTTTATTTGTAATATCATAAATCTTTTTTATTTATTGTAATAAATTTTTGGTCTTCTTTGTTTTTTTTCTCTTATTCTTTGCATGTTAGTTTGGGAATATCATGAAATCCTTTAATTCTTCTTTTTCTTTTGTTGGCTGGTTATCATGTTAACTCCTTAACCATAAAAAAAAAACTTTACTGAGTTGAAACCGCAACTTTTCCCAGCGGTCTAACAAATGATCCTTACAGGCGAGGAGTAAGAGCATTAGAATTATCTTTCTCAGCGAAACCCAGTAAGCTCGACCTCATTTCTAAAATGAGCGGATAGATGGGAAGAGCAAGGTAATTTTTATTTGGCCTTCAAGCGGCAATTAAGATCAAAACCATTTCGTTATCTCGGTTTCAATTATCATAAATTAAATTATATAAATTAATAAAATTTTTTTATTGCTCTTGATAAACATAATAAAATAAATTGAAAAGATAAGCTGCAGTTAGATTTTTCGTAAATGATGTCTCACATATATCATATCATTAAAAGAAAGATCCATAGATGTCTTTTTATCAGGAATATTCTTTGTTGATTTAGAAGATATTAGAAAATCATCAATCAAAGATAATTATATGTTCAATCTCTCCTCGAATATCTCACAGGATGTATGAACATTAATGCAGAAGGAGATCGCGCTTCAAATACCAAGAAGGAGATCGCCACTGATTTTGCTTTTATTCATAAAGGTCTTAGCAATGTTAGAATCTCAGGTATTTTCTTATAATTACCTCACTTTTGTTATATATATATATATATATATATATAAATTAACGGAGATTTACATACATATAATATAATTTTTATGTATTTACATATCTAATATCTCCTTTAATATATAATAACATATGATCTTTTAATATCAAATGAAAAATATGATCATCTTTTATTTTTTGAAATATATTATTTTAAGTATAGACAAGTATTAAATATATAAATATTTAATTTTAAATATTAAATATGTAAATATATAAGAAGTGTGTTATATATAAATATATATATATATATATATAAATATTTCAAAAATTAATCATTGAAAATTTGGATAAATTTGACATAATTTCAAAAGTAATTTCTATTAAAAATGCAAAAGAAAATTTTTTTTTAAAAAAAAGTTTAATTGTAATGTTGGAAATGATCTAACATTTTTAAAGAATGTAATTTAATTTTAATTTTAATTGAAATATAGCTTCGGGATATTTCTATTATTAATCAATTACGCATCTTTTTTTACTTAGTATATGATAGTTATATGTTAATCATTATTTCTATTATATAACAACATTAAATTATTAAAACTTAGATATAGTTTTCTTTGCGTGAGTCCAAAACTTCACCTATGAGCGGGACCATGCGGTGGTAATTAAAGATGATAATAGGGATCTGTCTGCATTTGCGGCGGAATAATCTTGCGATTCTTATGAGATACAAGGCAGAATGGTAGCAATTCTTAGCGAAATTCAATTGGCTCATGAGCATCCAGAGCGGGGCCAATATAATTGTTATTTGAAAAAAGTTCTATCAATTGATTTGCCCCGATTCTTTTAAGATTTAGACTATTTTGACTAATATAATAAAATTTTAAATTATCGAGGAAAAAAATAATGTATTATAATTTTTTAAAATTTTTAAAAATTAGATCATAATTTTGATAGTTATTACTTTATAAAGTCGTATTGAGCATAACTTTTCAGGTTTATCAAAATAAGATCAAAATATAACTTTTAAATATATTTGTGATACATTTTGCACCACCTCTACCATCATCCCAAAATTTCTTTTCTAATATTCCACTTGATGATGCCACTCAACATTAGGAATATATTTTGTATGACTTTATTTATATTTATATTTTATTAGAAAATATAAAAATATGAATAGTTTTAATGAATTATTTTAATTGTAACTTTTTTAGATTATATATATAATTGTTATTTGAAAGACTTTGATTTTATCTTTGCCTCGATTACCCAATTTGCATATTTCTTTTAAGATTTGATTATTAAACTTATATATTTTTATTTTAATTGATTAATTAGTTATTTAATATATATATATATATATATATATATATATATATATATATATATATATATATATATATATATATATATATATATATAAAACACAAATATATAAGGCATAATCTTGAATGCAGTAGTTTATCTTTTTTGAGTTTATTTTATTAGGATCAGAAGCGATGGAAGGTTTACGGATTAATTTACATATAGAAATCAATTTACGATAATTATGTCGACGGCACGTTGAAAGCGGAGATCCAATCATCTTTTGGACACTTCGCCCCTGCTTGGGAAATATTGCGTCGTCATTAGCTTTACGTGCGGACGTCCGACATGTGAACCGCGAAGACAAGGATCCATATCTATCATTTGATCAAACCATATATCAAAACATATAACAAACTTAATGCGAGCAATGCAAAATTAAGCAACACTTCAAGGCATAAGGATCAAACATACATCTATGGTGTTTTAATTCAAGTAATTTTAATACATGTGTAAATAAATTCACATAAGAATTGAGGGTGAAACCATGATCTGACGTATGAACAACACATTCTACAAAGTACTTTATAACACCTACAAATTTTTGTGGTGTAGTATAGAACAATTAGTTTCTTTATCAAAGCACTTGTTTAAGACATTGGATTGACCTATTCATAACATTATTTTAACTATTATACTTGAAGTTAAACAACAATTGGTTATATATAGAGAAATCCAAAACTTCATATATTTAACTTAGTAGATAAATGATTCATTTGCAAACTATTTGTTTGAAAGATAGGAGCACAAATAATAGTCTATTTAAATTAATATAAGGTTGTTTCAAAGCTTGGGGGACCATTTGCCACAAAAGCATGTGATGGAACCATATGATGCATTTCAATAAATTCATTCTCTCATGAATGAAAAGAATATTGAGAAAATTTTGGTGACAAGATCCTCATTAACAAAGTTCAAAATGTAAAAGTCAATTTCAGTCAATACATACATAGAAGAACAATGCACAAAATCAAAATGATTGGCTTGATGGATCTAATTATTTATGATAAAAAACTTATGACTTTCAAACTTAAAAAACTCATCAATGAAGCACACAATTGCACAAACAATATGTGGTTCTTAGGTATATCACCAAGACATTTTTTCCTTAAGATGAACAATATGTCTCTAGAAGAGATTCACTCATCATACTTATAATTACTCATGGTATCAAGGAACCAAACAATTCTTTAATGTAGCCATGAAGGCACTAAAACAAGGGAGGAGACTTGATTTTGCAAGTTTTATCAATCTTTATCGTTAAGTTTGGCAAAGTTTACTTGATTAATGAAAAGAATATACCACTACTCATACATAGATGGTATAAGTACATTAAAGAGAATAAAAATAGAAGAATAAACAAATGTTTTACATACTAATACTATTCAGGATGAGACAAATTCAAAGTAGAAGAACAATTTTCTATGAATCCAAGCTCAACATGCTCCCAAAAACTTTAGCCTTCATAGATGGCCAAGTCTTTGTCAAATATGAAATTTTTTTGTCCAGATATAATGAAAATTTGATCGAATGAGTTTTTTTTGTTTTGAATTTACTAAGATGAGTGAAAAATAAGATTAATCAATCTAACTTCTATTTCACTTATATCAAATCAAATTAAATGACAATTTGATCAAACTTGAGTTGGGATGACCTAACTCAAACTTTTCCATGAAAGATGCTAACAACTTTTAATTAATGTTCTCAAATCTTCCCACTAAACTTGAGTTAAATGCAATAATTCACAAAGTATGGGATCATAGTTGAATGTTAAGTAGTCAATGCCTTTAGATAAACTGCCTTAACATCACATGAATATTATGAACATGTGATTACTTTCTTACTTTAAACCAAAATGAGCAAACCTCTCACCACTTTCTAAACTGAAAAGAGCTCTCACACAAATCTTTTAGTAGGTCAAATGATATTACTAAATGATTTCTCAATGAAACTTTATCAACCATCTAACCCTCAAACACTAACTGCATTCCTCATCCCATAACTGAGATTCTTAGGTGTAAGAATATATTCAGCTCTTTTGCCAATACCACCCCTTTTATACTGTAAAATATGATAATTATGGAGCAACCAGGATCAAAATATACAAACCATGCCTCATGAATTCCTCTATTGATTCCTCAGAGTCCTTGCTTCAGAACCATCAGGATCATATTGATACAAACCTGAAAATATCAATAAGCCCAACCGTTTTTTTCTTTTAAAAAAAAGGGGAATGTACTTCAACATCCTAATTGGGGGTTCAAATTTATTTGACTCACTTTGTTTTCTTCTCAAAAGAACCAAAACTCAACGTTTCATCTACCGATATTAAAAAACAATGCATATATAAATAACATCTTTCACTCAATTTCTCAAACAATTGGTGAAAACTAATTTCGATTCAATTCATTTATCATTTGAATGTCTATTTCTCACATGTTCCAACTCCTTCAACCAGACAGATCAAAAAAAAAAAAAAAGAAACTTTTACCTGCAGGGTTGCTGAAAATTTCCCCGAAAAACGGTCTGGCATCGAACAAATGATCCTGAAAGCGCAGGCCAGAGGGCGAGGAGTAAGGATCAGTTAGGGTATTATCTTTATCGAAGACGACACCGCGAAACCCTAGTCGCTCGAGCTCAGACCAATCGATCCAGCGAAAATCGGGAACGGATAGATGGGGAAGAGCAAGGTGGGGCCTTTTGTTGCGACGCTCAGAAACGAAGCGACATTGGCCAAAAGACCGTTTCGTTCTGAGATCCGTTTCAATTACAGTAAATTAAATTTACATAAATTAATCAGAAATCTTTTCATTCTGAAAATGCAAAATAAATTCAAAATAAAGCCCATTTGTTAGGGTTTGATTCGAAAGATTCCGATATATATCATCTCTGAAGGAAGAAAATCATGATAATGTATTCCAGAATGCTTGTGATTTTAGAAGATATAATATGTGGGTTCAATCTCAAAGAATATCTCCACTTATTGCGTATTAATGGGAAGGAGATCGGCGAATTTAGAAGGAATCTTGGATTGTATTTTGGCTCTTTTTCATTCTCATGAAAGTATATCTTGGGGAAAGAAATGTCAACGAAGTTACCATATCATTTGACATACGCATTTCGTTTTCGAATCATATTTTGTCGCGAAGTGAAAATCTTGAATAAGCGATTTAGTTATAAATTAATGGTTATCTTGTAAAATCAAAATAATAATTTATGATCCGCTGAAATAATTTAGATGGCGTAATGATATTTGATTCTCACCTAAAATGATGTAAGTTAGAATTGAAAGAGCATGGCGTTTTGTGTTATCATGATCAATCTTTCTAATAAAATTAGCGTAATGTTTTTATTTGATTTTTTTGGCATTTCTATAAACATGCATTATTAGATTTTTTATTTCTATTTAAATTCTACTTTGGTTAAATTTTGGTCTAATTTTGGTTACCTTTTCATTTCAATGTTAAATATGTTTTATTATTATCCAAATCGAAAATATCCATAAATTTTTTTCCTCAAACAGAAATTCAAAATAAGTTGTACATTTGAATGCGATATTTCTACTCAGTAAAACCATCAACATATTCCTATACAATTCAACTTACAAAATTAAACATTTGCATTAATTTTAAAAATAAATGATACCAACACTTCAAAAATCATTCGACATCCATCACCATCCACTAATGATTTTACATTTTCAATTGTTTTAAAGAGTCACAAAAATTCAATTACAAACAACTAAGATTCAACATAATTTATCAATTAAGTATTAAATAACACATGTTTCTTACATCAAGCAAAACTGCAATTCAATAGATTGGCATCCAACTTGTCAAACAAACTATTTTAAAAAGGCCTGAGGTAAATGCAAACATGACTTAAATAAAAGATCTGACTAATTCAATTCCACATTTCCATTTAAAATTCAAGGAAAAAAATGGAAAAAGATTCACTCAATTCTTAAAATTATGCTATGGAAAGTGAAACTTAGTGCATTTGAT
Organism: Cymbidium sinense; assembly: GCA_021442155.1. NCBI lineage: Eukaryota > Viridiplantae > Streptophyta > Magnoliopsida > Asparagales > Orchidaceae > Cymbidium > Cymbidium sinense. The sequence continues at coordinate 12,374,505 of CM038233.1, read as the reverse complement.
TTGCCTTGTGTTCTATACTCAACCATATTTACACTTACATGGGCTCTCGTTTAAATATACTGACTATCGGTAAAACAAAATGAAAAGAAAAAGTAAATAAATGGAGAATAAAATTAAATGATCATAACATAACAACAAAATATAAAAATAACAATCCATTACCTAAACTATTCACTTTATTCCACATTACTAGTTCACAAGTGATCATGTGGTACATTTAACTCAGAAATTATTTCTAAGCAATAAGAGGCATTAAGTTCTTTGGATTTTATTAAGAGACCGATTCTTGAAAATATTTAATAAATTTTCAATAACATTTATCATAAATATGCAAGATAAACAAAAAATCTATTATTTATTACGAGACAAGGAAAAGATCCTCTACAATCAAAAGGTGATAACTAAAGTTAAATCAAAAAAAATAGAATTGAGATACAAAATAAGTTAGATCACAATATATATACCAAAAAATCTAAAATCATATCAAAATGTATCACTTTATTTTGAAAAAAATACCTTTTCGCCAACTTCAGATCAGTACGGATTTCCCGTTCACAGACGTGAGCGTCGATATGCGGTGGAGAGTAACTAGGAGAAAGAAAAAAGTCGAGATGGGATCGATCTCTAGTTCAAACTTTTAAAAAATTGATTTCAAGCAGGCGTTTTTAATTTTTTTAAAGATGCTTTTTTGGATAATTAAGATTTTAATCATGCTTAGTTTAAAATTTTTGCCTTTTTTTATCTGTGTTCCAAACACCGGATCGTGAGGGTATAATTCACTGTATTCCCTGGCGGTGAACCTCTTCTTGATGAGCATGACCTCAAGGCGAAGCAGCTATTGACGATCATTAACTTGAGGAACTCATCCTTCAGCCAATCGTGGCGGTGGAACCAACCTCGTTCAAAGCAGTCCTCGCCCTCATCCTCGATGTGAAGGCTGTTGTAGAGGCAAGGCGAGGTTCTACTTTTCTCCGAGGAGGATGTCATCAGGATTTTAGCTTTAGAGATGCAAGGAATTGGATAAAGGCGGTGCTTGTGCTGCTCCTGGCGGCAGCCATGGTGGTAAGAGCCAAAGAGGCGAGATTGGGCTCGTATGCTTGACGTCAGTGAGGATTTTGGGAAGATATTGAATTGATATACAGATCTCGATCCGGGGTAAGCTGCACCTCTTTCAGAGCCAATTAGAATTACTTAATGTGATCAATAGCTTAATATGGGTTTGCCTATATTGAAAAGCCTTAAATACTTATCTAATATATATATTTCTGACAAAAATCATATAGTTCACTTAGTAATTTTTTCATTTCTTATGTAGAATAGATTTACGATTTTAATTTATATCTACTTACACACTCAAGATTTTATCATATTTCTACATTTAATAATATATTTAATTTTAAATTGCTTGGAATATTAAGTTTTTTTTTTATTGGGGTGTGGGAGGATTATAATAAATTGAGTTTTTAGCTCTTTTTCATACTATAAACTGAAATAAATAAATAAAACAACTGCAATTTTCAACAAATATATTAACAAATATATTAAGAAATATATATCATTTTCATAAACAAATAATATATCAATCCTCAACTAAATCTTAAACATCTTATAAAGCATGGTTATTATCTTTATAATGTCAAAAAATCAACAAATAGCATAAGTTAGAGATTGAACATATGTTGAAACTTTTTTTTTTTTTATTCTTTTGATTTGGGCTTAAAGACAAACAGATGGATCAACAAGACAATGCTAAATTTTCATTCCATAATGATATAATGTGTTCTTTTTAGTCTCTCATAATATTTGTATTGCATGCATTTCCAGCATTTGAGTCATCACGTGATTATGGCTGAGAGAAGGTCCAAGGACAAAGGCAAAGAAAAGATTCGAGAGGCGGTGGCTAAAAGCCGATCCTGAAATACGATTTTCCAAGACAATGCTCAATTTTCATTCCATAATGATACAATGTGTGAGGAACTTACTTTTAATTTCTCATATTATTTGTTGTTTCCAGCATTTGTGCAGACTTGTGGGATGGGCCAAGGACAAACTAATGATTGAAGCGGTAACATTCGACTATGAAGGTTTCATTGAAGTAACCCAGTTAGGCCTCCTCCCAATGCTAAATTTTCACATAATGATATAATGTGTGAGGATCTTCATTTTTTGATTCCTAATATTTTATTGCATGTATTTCCGTATTGAGTTATCACGTGATTATGGCTAGAAGGACAAAGCAAAGAAAAGATCTTGAGGCTACAAAAAGCGATCTCAGATTTTCCATGAAAATACTCAAATTTCATTCCATAATGATACAATATATGAGGAACTTAACTTTTAGTTTCTCATATTTCTAATTAGCATTTGAGTGGATTTTGAGAGATGGGCCAAGGACAAAGGCAAACTAAAGATCGAGAATTTGACTACAAAGCGATTACATGAAGGTTTTATTGAAGCAACCCCGGTTTCATCTTGGCCTTTTGTTCCTCCAAACATAGAATCGAATCTAGGAATTGAACTCCCTCCAAACGCAAAATTACTTATGGATTTGGAAGCAGCAGATATTTTGAGAGGGTTTGAAATATTTGAGATCATTAAGCGATCCAAGGCTCAAAATACCTCTAGTCGGTCGTTGCTGCTTGCAAGATCTTTATGCGATCGTTGATGTCCATCGCGTTCCTAGGGCTCAAAGAATGTAATGCCATTGGGTGGGAAGCATGATAGCAAATATTTGTCCGAAGACTGTTGAGGAGGCTTATGCACTAATACCATCCTTGAAGGCTAAAAAAGATCAGATTGATGAAGCTCTTGATATTCTTCTATTGACTCTTGCATTAATGAAAGAAAAGGATTTTGAGTTTATGCACTAAGGATTGCTCTTCCCCAAGTTGCAATTTGCTGGTTCAAATACTCCTGCTTGTACTAGGCGTTGGTGGAAGATAAGATTCATGGGCATATATTGTTGGTTATCTTTATATTAACTTTTAAATCTATTCAATATATACTTGCGGCTAATATTATACATATTTTAAATTTTCTTGAATTTACCAATCAATATATTTGTTGATAGAATGGAGTCATCAATCTTCAAACTACATCGGCGTTGGGGTTTTAGGGTTTTGCCAAGTTACTAACAGATGAATATTTAACTATCACTCTTGAACAATATCTATTTTGAAAAATTATATTGAAAACTATGAAAAAATAGGCTCCCATAATAAACTTGTAGAAATTGAAAATTACAATCTAGAATTCATATTTGATTTAAGTTTTAAAAACATTTTAATTACTCTTATTTAATAGATTTAATTTTAGATCTTACATGTCTTCTATGAACATACATAACACAAAAGATAAATAAATATAATTAGAGGCTTAATAAATCCATTAAATAAGCAACTAAAATGGACAAAGCCAAATTGTAAAATTTAGAATTTATTTTACATTAAAATCAGAAAAATAATATTTATTGAAAAATATTCATGTACTCGCTAATATTTCTTTTTCGTAAATCAGACTTTAATTCTTACGAGTTGTTTTAGTATATCTTGAAAGGCTCTAAATTAAGCATCTTTGTATAGAGATATTCCTATGCTGAAAGAGGAAGATAACAATTTATTGAGGTAATGAAAGGAAATGCTATTTTTTGTAATAACAAATTATTGTCATTTCATAAAAATAATTACAGAAATAAGTAATAATATGCCTTACACGAAAATGTTAATTCCTTTCAATACCTCCATAAATTGTTATCTTTCTCTTTCTTTATAGGAATCACATTCTACACATATGTGTATAATAATATAGAATTATTTGTATTAATAAAGATTATATTTTATATAAATGATAATTAATTGGTACAATAAGATTTTAAAATATATAGATACTCATTAATATATTCTCATTGTAGTCAGAGCTTAATTAATAAAATTCTAATAATTATACTTCTATCTTTTCAATCGAAGGTATTTATACTATATTATTAATATAACTCTTTCAATACAATCAATATAATGACCAACTCTACATGCTAAATGTATCCTTACCTCTATATAGAAAGCTAATGGGTGAATCAAAGGGCAAAGTCTACATGGCTGAAAAATGGAAATGAACTAAAATAAAATTCCAATTACATAAATGAACTTTACCCCCATCTATTTATAAGATGATATTGTTGTGATCATTATAAATTAGGGCTAATTTTTAAAATAAGTATGGTTTAAAACATGATTAGTAATTTAAGTATGTTATAAATAAAATTTAGATATAGGTTACTGGTTTAATGGGCTTTTACTCTTCGTCAATTTGACATTGATCGGTTTAAGTCATCTGTGCGTTTGTGGGCGATTTATAATGATACATGGAATGCATTAAACGGGTGACTTAAATATAACTATTTTTTCAGTATTTTGCCAACTTAGTTGGATTTAAGTTTCACTATTATCTGTTATTTGATGAAAATTTTATAAATATGTATGTTTTTAATGATTTACACATATTTTTATGATATATTTACAAGTATTTGATTAATTAGTAGAAAAATATAATTTAAATGACTTTTATTTAATTCCAAATTTATTTATATATAAGTCAATTATAAATAATAATGTTTTTAATGATTTCGCACATAAAATCAAAAGTTTGTCCACATGAATAAGGATAAATATTAATATTTAGTCTATAATCTTAAATGATGGCTATAATATCTTGATCATTAATATATAAAGAGATCTACATAATGCATAGATATGTAGAAATCAGGAAAAAGTTACTTCAAATTGCATGGATAATCATCTCTGAAGATTGAGAGTATAGATGGTGGAATTATATAAGTCGCTCTTACAGTCATTTATTATCAAGTAAAATTTTAAATATATATATATATGCGAGGTTAAAGAAATTCTTGAGAATAGTTCATGTAGTTTTACACATTTCACAATGTCATTATTTTTCAATAAAAATAATCTTCATCTTAAACAAATTTGGAATTAAGTAAAAAAATATTTAAACTATATTTATCTACTAATTAATCAAATACTTGTAAAATATAACATAAAAATATACCCAGATCATTAAAAATATGATTATTTAAAAAATTTTCATCAAAATAAAATAATTAACAAATTCAGATATTTATGTAATTTGAGATAAAACATTAAGAATTTAATAAAATATTGATCGGGAGAATGAGAGGCTTTATATAAGTATCGAGGGTTGAAATTTAAATGGTAGATAATATTGGAACCTAAATCCAACCAAGTTTGCCAAAATATTTTAAAATAATTACATGTCGCTCATTTAATGGGTGACTACGTATATAAGTCGCCCGTTGAACTTACAGACTTAAAGCGATTAGCCAATGCTAGATTCAACGTGCAAAGTCTATTAAACCGACTATACATATATCTAAATTTTTATTTTAAGATACTTAAATTACTAATTATGTTTTAAATCATACTTATTTTAAAAAAATTACCTATAAATTATTATAAAACTCTTCATAATAACCCCCTTTGTTCTTTGGAGCCTAAGAAGATCTTTCATGTGCTAAAGTTATTCTTCAGTCTCTTATAATTAAAAGATCTTATCAAACTAATCACTAATCATAAAATTATTGAAACTCTTCATAATATTTGCATTGACAAAACCTCTAATTGAGTGGTTTCATGTCTCAAATCTTCATTCACTCATTGGACGTCATTGGATGATAGTTTTTAATGGTTGCTCATCTTTTTTGACATACTAAACACATTCTTATTACTCTTATCCCCATGCAAAAGTATTGCAATTCTAATATTGTTAATAGACTAAAGTTGTTCTTCCTCATATTATTCACCTAGCTCAATCAACTTTCATAAAACAATAGAAAAATTACAAACAATATTTTTTGCTCATGAAATGAATCAATTCAAACTAAAAAAAATGCTAAGAGATATTTTGCTAAAATAGATCTAGAAAAAGGTCTCTATAGTGTAAATAGAAACGCTACTCTATGTAGATTATAACAAAAAGGCTAACTCATGATGTCAGCATTTATGTTGAAAATGGCTTGAAAAATCATATCTTCAAAACTATATTAGCCAAATACGGTTTAGTTATATATATCTTCTATTTAGAAACATATTTGAGATGTGCCAATCGCATGAAGAGAAAGGTGCACTATAAGACTAATTATATGGCACCAAAATCAATGGCCAATCTCTTATTGATTATTTGATGTATTCTATTAATCTTAGTAATCATCTCTGGATGTGGCTAACTTTTAATCTCTCTCGAAGAAGACTTTTGTGGAATGAGAAAATACATTTTTCTAATGCTAAAGACTAAAAAACACAATTTTTAAAACTCATGATCATTTTTTATATTTTTAAAAAACATTTTTTATTTTCTTACATTCCAATATATCTTCTAAAATATTTTTTACGTTTTATCTAATCACCAGAATTATATGAAAAATAATCATTTATGTGTGAAGAATGCATCTCTTCTCGAAATCCTTAAAATAAGGATGAAAGATGGCTTCAGATTCAAAACCATGTAAGAGCCCAAATTATATTAGTTTATTAAAAAAACCCTAATTTCAAATAAAACTAAAACATATCACAAACAAATCATTCTTCGTTACCTTCAGAAGAAAATAAAATACAGTAAATGAAGTGTAGAAAGATACTAATAAAATTAAAGTATGATACCTGATGGGCGATTGTTCGGAAGAGATGGACGATGCCTTCTGTAGCTGAGAGAAAAATCATTTTCATCACCAATAAACTAACACCAAAACTACTATGAAATCAGCGACTCAGCAATTGCCTAATATCGTGACATGGTGCTTATTTTATGCATGATTCACTACAAGAATATATATTTTTTCAACAGAGCCAATCCCAAATTATTGGAGAAAAGGAGAGGAAGAGAAAAGAGAAATAGAATAAATTCGAACTATAATCCGCTGAAACAATGAAATTTTTACATCATTATTCCCAAAAATAAAAAGTTTTAGTACGATCGTAGAGCTCTTCCAGTGTTTGCTCCAAACGTAAGAAGTGAGCTGGAGAGTAGGGGATGGATTTGGCAAAGAGCGAAGCAGCCAAGCAGGACGTGCTTAGAGTGCCAACTGCAATGCTAGCTGGGACGGAGGGGGAGGTCAGGATTTTGTTACGACAAAATAATTTTAAAAAATTTATTATAACGTTAATATAACGTTATATCATAACATTACAATATGTATATAACTTTATTCTTAAAACATTATTAAAAATAATATTTATTGCATGCTAGAAACCCATAGAATACTCTTAGCTTTGTATAAATCCAACACGCATAAGATAAAAGAGAATAAGAAATTACGAATTTTATGGAAAACCCCGAAGAGGGAAAACTACTACCAAAAAAAAATGTTTCATATATTTGTTTTGAAGTACAACGCTTAAGTTTTCCAATAATGGGATTACAAAGTTATATGTGAGGGACAAAAAAATCCTAATCAGTGAATATTTACGCAATGAAGTGGGTCAGAATCGTAATATGACAAATGATGATAAATGAATGTAGGTGATGATTTGATAACCGTGCGATGAATGGGCGGTGACCGGATGGCTGCAGTGGTGACCAACAATAGCCGACGCAGTGGGCGTATCGACACGGTTAGCGACCAAGTGCAGTGGTCGACGTGAGGAATGGGCGGTAATGACGGTGGTGGTCGAGATTGACGCACCAATGGGTGGTGGTGATTGCGGCGCGGTGGTGGCTGCCGGTAGGCGCGACCAACGACGGCATGCGGCGTACCGCGGTGGGCCGACAAATGGTCAGTGGTGGTCCGCTGATGACCGATGGCGTCCAAGCGATGATGATGGTGGTGGTGTGGTTTGGCGCGTGGCACGATGGTCAACGGCGATGATCTGCGGTGATGATCGGTGGTCGAACATCGACTAGACGATTATGCTTGGAGGTTCTTCAAGCCTGAGAGCTCTCTCTTCTCTTTAGCTTGACCTCTCCTCATATGAAGAATGATGAGCTATTTATAGATTAGAAGAGTGACATTTCTGTAAATATATGCAAAATTCAAACCACTCAATCGAATGATTCAAAATAATTCCCTTGATAATCTGATGTATTTTAAATATTTGAATGCTCAAATGAAGTCAGAATTAGGAGATCTTGGGCTTGTTAGATCCAGTTTGTCAAGATGCTCGATTTGACAATAAACAATGATATCGCAAAGTTTTCAATAAGCTTGATGCGGTTAGTCTTGACTCAAAATCATATTACTTTCGACATCAAGATTCGTGCTTCGACTAATGAAATTTTCAGTGTCATATCAATATTAAATTTTATAACTTATAAAATAAATTTAGTAAATACAAATAAATTAATTTATAACTTAAAATATTGGCTAAAAATCATAATTAGGTGATTTAATATTGAGCTCTCATCTTTCACCTATAAATAAATGATAATATGAGTTTGAATGAGAGAACAAAATCTGAATATTCTATTTTCCTTTCTCTTTTCACTATTTTTCTTGTCATTCTCTTCATTTCATTTTGGCAACAAGAGACACACGATTAGTTCAGAGTTTTGAAAATTAATCGTTCGATCAAGGCGTGGACGGGTCAGACCGACGAGTAGAAAAGAGACCCGAAATGGTTAAGGTTTGATCTTCTAAGGATAGTGTCATCGACATGCCTTCCTCCCAGGCTATTTCGATCTCATCACTTTTATTTTTGTTTGCATAGTTGTGTTAAAATTTATTTCTAAATTGCTAATTTATTTCCTTATAGTTCTAATAATCTTAGAGTAGATCAAAATATTTTCTTTATTTTAATTATTTTCATCAATTAAAAAAATATGTATACATAAATATCACTTCATCATGATGATGTTAAGCTGAAAAAATCTATAGGAATACACTTTAAAAGATGGCAAAATCAAACTATATATTGGTTGACATGTTTAGGATTAATCTCTACAATATATAATCCTCCTTCATCCGAACCTAATTCGGAAAGAGAAAATAATTCTTCTTTTGATGAAGGGTTAAGAAAAGGAAAAACTTCACAAGAGATTGATTTTCTTTGTCTTGAATGCATTCTTAGTAATCTTTCTGATCATTTTTATGACATGTTTTGTACATCAACATCTTCTTTTGAGTTTTGGAAAGCACTTGAATCGAAATATAGAAATGAAGATGTGGGTCAAAAAAATATTTGGTCGAATCATTTAATGAATATAAAATAAGTGATTCTTGCACCGTATTAGATTAAGTAAATGAAATTCAATATATTATTCATGATCTAAAAGAACACGGCATAAGCATGATAGAAGCATTTATAGTTGCATCGATAATAGGAAAATTACCACAATCATGGAGTCAGTTGACAAACTACTTAGTGGAGCTTCAGTAATTTTAATTGTCACAAGTCTGTGAAATTTTCTTTTCATTAAGCCTCTATCTTTAGCCACTTTGAGAACTTTGTGTATTCTGGTAGACAGTGTTTCAAGCTATCTCCTCTGTGGTGGTGGAGCTTGATGTTGTTGGTTCCAGAAGGACTGCTTTACTTCATTAGTAGAGCTATTCCTTTTTACCCAATTTAGATTGTCAAATTGGTTATAGGTAGGAATACTCACTTCTGGCGACAATATTTCTTGTTCACTAGGTCATTTGATTGAGATCCGAGCCCTCGCTCAAAGATTTCTTCTTCTTCTCTTGCTTAATTTGCTTCAGATGAGGAAGCTTCATGATCATGCTTTCCGGTACAAAAGGTTTAATCGGCGCTTGTACCACGGCATTAAAGACATAGTTTGCCCACTAACGATTCTTTTCATCACTTGATTAGCCTTTTTAAAACTGAAGTTCTCTGTCGGGAGAACTCCTTGATAGCAGTTGGTTGTTGAACTGGTTGGCGAACGTGGCTAGTAGGAGCTTCAGTAACCTGAGGCCTTTCGGCATGACCTCGGATGAGTGTACCACGGGTGGGTACTTTAGGAATTGCAGCAACGATAACTGGGAAATTCAAGCTACCAAATTGAATGGTAGCTCCAACATATCCTATGTTGATGATGTATCAAGCGTGATTACAACGCCCTAAATGGTGAAAAGAGTTCTCTGTAGATCCATTTTGCAAAAGTGAAAGATGGGGATCAGTAATTATCAATTATTATTTCACCCTATACTTTCAAAATGTAGAGGCACTATAGAACAAAATAATAGTGTAATAAATATGTACTCTACAGAATAATTCATTCGACATAGAGCCTTATACATTAGTAATTTAAATTTATTACACATTTAAATCACTAGTTTTATTTTGAATTTTCAAATATTTTATTGCTACAATACATATATATGACTAGCCAAAGATGGAAAGAGAATCTTGTCCCATGTGGAGTCGCCAGAATTGTGGCTCAAAATTCCACACCGATCTCTCGACAAATATTGAATTGAAGAGAGTATGATTTAAATGTGTCGGTGTAATTTTCAGAAGACAGATGAGATAGTAGATAAGACACTACCGAGAGATTTCATCCTCAATTGGTGAGGACTTTAGATCTGGTTTCAGGTTTCCTATGGGCGCAAGCCCCTATAATTAATTACCTCTCTCAATAAGTGAGAGAGAACTTTCGATTAAGGCTAGTCATTAGATCACTAAATGCGTAGCGTATAGTAGCAGCATTTGGAGTTTAAAATTTAGATTACGAAATTCATCATTTCATCTTAAACCGGATGGCTAGGGGAATGAAGACGCGCCCAATCTATATCTCATGGTTCCGTCATCCTGGGCTGTCGTGGTCCCTAGTCTACTTAGTCAGAGGAGGTAGTTGACCCAACCTGACTGAAGGATCCTTATCAGCAACACATGGGTTACGTTGTCCAAGAAATCCTTGTAGACCTGGGTGGTATTTGTCTAAGGAGACAGGCTTATGCCTACCTTAGCTGATAGAGGGTTATTTGCCCTATCAAGTATACCATATGATTCACAAATCAAAAGGTAGAGCCATTGGGAAGCATACAGGCTACGATCATGATCATAATATAACGGAGCCTTACTAGCCAAACTACCAGATCAGAGGACTCTGGTAATAACTGCATCATCTATGAAGCCTACAGACCAAGCCACATAGTCAGAGGATACGGGCCACATCTTTACTGGCAAGAGATTGATTGAGAGTGAACATAGTAGAACACTTGATTTGACATTGACTCCTTTGTGAGCTAGAGTTTTCTTAATTTTCACCTCCGACAAACTATTGCGGAAGGTGGATAGATAGAATTTTGCTTTAAGCTTTTAATGATTGAATTTCATTTAAGCAGTTTTTAGATTGATATTTGATTTGAAATTAGAATCACATTTTGATGGAAGTATCCCCTTCGATTGAAATCACCATTCAACACAACCATCATCGGGGTAGTTAATAGATTGAATTAAATATATTTGAGAGCTTTAGATCCTGTCAACTCTGTTTAGCTCCTAATAGAGGATCAGATCTATTGTCACATGATAGAATTAGCTTCTTAGATATTTTACTAAGCTAAAATTTTTATAATAAATTTTTAGGTTTTGTTAACTTGGGCATAGTCCTAAGATTAAACCGGGAAGCAACCCACACAGCATCCTCAGACACTTGAATTTAAACATTCAATATAGTGTCAGGGTCCATGCGGGTGTATTTAAGAATGCCTTAATTAACGCCTCGTTTCTCGATGCGATGTTGTGAAGAAGTAGAAGATGTTGTAAATTTTAAAATATTACTCACACTTGGATTTCTTGTTGAATTTTTCAATTCTCAAATTATTTGGCATGTAGTTATTAAAGAACTTTCAAGTTTTTATCAACTAGTCACATTCAGCTTTTATTCTAAACTAAAAGAACCGATTTTTTTCTTCAATAAATGAGCATTGAGTTCATCATAACTCTAATTCAAATTATACCGATTTTTATTGATTCACTCTATGTATCACAAAGTGTAACTTGAGTGATTATTGAAGGAGTTTGTATATACCCATTGCTAAGCTAATTAATTACATGGTAAATCCTTTTATAAATGTCATTTGAATACCATTAATCTTAGAACTAAGCACTTAGATATATCATGATTCTCATTTGCGTTAAATATAACTTCAAATATAGGATTCAAGTGATCCTTTTAAAGGCTACATTCATGAGTGATCATGAGTTGCCTAATCGAACTTGTGCTTGTGAAAAAGCTATCAAATTGCTTTGCACCTTTGTTTCAATTTGAAATTGGACACTCATTTATCATCAATTATTGGTCATTTGATATTTGATCAAGATTCATATTTCTTCGATATCCTATAATATACAATTGTTCAATTAATTCTCCTATAAGTTTGCTATCAGACTCTCCAGATTTCAACTAAAGCTTGTTTAGTTTTTATGAACTTTGAAGAAAAGAGAGCCTGCTCACTTAACAGCTTATGCAAATAATTGATGACTATTTCATAAGAACATATCTTCCTTCAATGTCTACGACGGTTTTATTCAGTTCTTGATATGAATCTTGTAGTGTGTTATAATTATGATTAGTTTCTTCAAGTAATTCCCAATTCTTAAAATGGCGCATCATTAAATCCTTTATGAATATCATTCCAAATTTGATATGTTTTGCACCTTAAGTTTGATTTTGGGACTTAGCACTTTCATATTGTTTCACTATTTATGTGTTTTCTCCTTTTTTTCTTTGATTTAATGTTTTACTTTTATACTCGTTGTATGTTCTTTTCCTCCCCTTTTTTCTTATTTGATGCTTTTAGTTTGAATTTAGTGTAGGTTTCCTTGCTTAGCATTATTGTTTCATTTTATTCTCCCATTTTTTATAAGCCAAAAGGTTTGACATAATTTTGGCAGCCTCCCGGCATCATCCCCGCATAGGGGGCTGCATCATGAGTGTTTTGGCTTTCTTGGTACACCCTAATGAGCGTAGCGAGTGGTGTCTTGCGACACCATAGTCGATTTCCATCTCGTCATGCCCTAATGAGCTTGACGAGGCCTTTAAACTTGAAAGAAGACAAATACAGGGCAATATATATATTCATTTTTCCTTTTTTTAAGTCTAAAAATTTGACAAAATTTCAAAGATTTTAGGAGGAGACATCTAATGGATGTTAGCTTACTCGACACGTGAATGATAGCGATGGTGTCTCATGACACGACTGATCTTCATCTCACGTACTAATGAGCGACGAGGCCTTCATATATATAATATATATATATATATATATATATATATATATATATCCACATCACACATGTTCTAACTCATTTTTCTGTGCGTTGCAATGATCGGCAAAAAGATGGAGTTGGAAATGTGGGAGACCAAGAGAGGAACCCGCCTAATGATGATGTTCCTCTGTGGTTGCGGCAAGAGGAAAGGTCGAAAGGGGACAAAAATGGGTAATGTCGGAAACCAAGAGAGGAGCCCGCCTAATGATGGCGTTCCTCTTTGGTTGCAGCAAAATGAAATTGGAAAGGGCGGTGGAAAGGGGCGATGCCAGAAACCAGAAGAAGAACCCACATAATGACATGTTTTTCTCCGATTGCGGCAGAGCGGATTTGGAAATTCAGATTAGGGAAATGAGGGTATTTTTGGGTTGAGAAAATGAGGGAAAATCAGGAAAAGAAGAGGGAAGAAATGAGGGAAATTACAAGGAATTTTTGGATTGGTTTTGTGAGGGAAAGGGAGATGAAATTTTTGGCTAGGGCTTGAAGGAGGATCTAAATTCGTGCATTTGCTCAAGTAGATGAAGGAGGAAGAGAGGGAAGTGGAAGAGAAAGGCCTTTTTTCGATTTTGGAGAGGGGAAGGAAATAGGGAAAAGGAAATGTAGGAAGAGAGGAAGGAAGAGGAAGAAAAAGGAAGAACTTGCCTTGCTATTTTTGGTTTGAAGGAGGAGAGGAAAATAAGAAAAGAGGTTTCGGATGATGGAGCAATAACCGACTTGATTTATGCATTTTCTTTTTGGTTTTGAGGGAGCCAATGAAGCTTGCAGGGAACGGTTGTGCGCGTGAAGGAGGGAGGTCGATCGGATCGGATGAGCGGGAGTTCCTAGCTGTTGGGCTTCCTGCGGTTTCGTACGACAGAGTGTGACTCGCGTGTGCAAAGGGAGATGGATGAGCGAGAATCGAGCATCAAGAAGAAGGGTTCGGCTCATAGAGGAATAGGGCTCGGGTTACGCATGAATAGGACCGCTTCGAATGGGGTTTTAGGGTAATTTAAGGATTTTGGTCTTTTTTAAATTGAGTTTTGAATTGAGTAATCGACTTCAATGTGAATTTTACACATGATTAGATAATCAATATATATATATATATATATATATATATATATATATATATATATATATATATATCAATTCAAGATTATTCCGATGTTCCGAATGCAACGACACAGTCCGTTTCACAATTGGAGGTTGATTGGTTCGAGTCAGCATCGAATTGATTTAATATCAGCTCAAAATATACGTCGTCGCTTTCGACCACTTGATTTTTGCACAAACTCATCCAAATTGGGTTTGAATAGTCTTGATAGATTTTGATGTTTCGAAGCTAATGACAATCAATTTTGTGAACGGAGGTCATTTGATTTTTGTCGTCGCCTCTTGACCTTGAAATTGCAGGCACGTTGATGACTCGATCGCTTGATCGATTGATCATCAAGTGCAATGTGCTCCAAAATTCACCACCTCTTGATGAAAAGAGTGTTTTAAAATATCAGTGTAATTTTTAAAAGGCAGATGAGATAGTAGATAAGACACTACCCAGAGATTTCATCCTCATTTGGTGAAGACTTTAGATCTGGTTCTAGGTTTCCTATAGGTGCAAGCCCCTATAGTTAATTACTCCTCTCAGTAAGTGAGAGAGAACTTTCGATTAAAGCTAGTCATTAGATCGCTGAAAGCATAGCGTATAGTAGCAACATATAGAGTTTCAGAATTTAGATAATGAAATTCATCATTTTAGCTTAAACCGTATGGTTAGGGGAATGATGATGTGCCTGATCTAGATCCTATTATTCCATCATCCCGGGCAGTCGCGGTCCCTAGTCTACTTAGTCAGAGGAGGTAGTCGACCCAAATTGATAGAAAGATTCTCATCAGCAACACATGGGTTACGTCATCCAAGAAATCTTTATAGACCTGGGATGGTGTTTATCTAAGGAGACAATCTTAAGTTTACCCTAGCTGATAGAGGGTTGTTGCCCTTTAAGTATAACATCTATGATTCAACTCAAAGGGCGCAGCCATCGGGGAGCATACCGCTACCAGAGATGGAGCGGACCGACCAAATCAGAGGACTCGGTCAATCGCTTCATCTGGAGCATATTCGCGCCAAGAGTCGAGGACACGGGTCACATCCTTATGGCGTGAGATTGATTGAGTGAACATAGCGTAACACTTAATTTGACGCTTTCTTTGTAGTTTTCTTAATTTGTCACCGGAAAATAATTGCGGAAGGTGGATGGATTGAGTTTGATTTAAGTTTTAGTGAGTTTCATTTGACCAATTTTAGATTGATATTTGAAAATTGATTTGAAAATTTGATTAGTTTGAATATGTTTAAGAGCTTTAGATCCTATCAACTCTGTTTAGCTACTAACAGAGGATTAGATCTACTATCACCTGACATAATTAATTTTTCAGATATTTCACTGATTTGAAACTCTTATTATTGTTTAAGTTTTGTTAAGACTAGCAACCCCTCCCAGACACTTGAATTTAAGCATTCAGCATGGGTGTATAGTAATTTTAGGTAATTTTATATTTGAATTGTGTGATTGACCAAATTTTTCATTTAATTCCCACTTTACGGTTTTCTACATCAAAATTTGCACTTGAAATCTCTATGTCCGAGCACATGTGAGTGTTTATAACTTAGCTAATTTCATATAATTAATTAAATTATTGATCTTGAAAATCATAATTAGGATGAAATTCCTTGATTTTGATGAAAAAAGCCTTATGATTTTTATAAGCTAATTTAGTATCGCCTACTTCTACAAAGAGTTGCATATTCGACGGTGAAGAAGGAGTTTTGATTTAGATTGTAGTTTAACACATTACTTGCACTGTTTACTTGTTGAGTTTTTTTTGTAATTCTCTCAATTTGATTATGCTCAATTTATATCACTTTTGATAAGTGTGATGATTTTAGTGTTTGTTGCTTTAGCCCTATTTATGCTTATTAGCATAATAATCACTTCCACATTTGTATAAGAATTATCAAACTCAATTTGGATTCATCCTTAGATTTTGAGTTTAATTGCAAATTTGTTATGCGCTTAGCATTATCCCCCCCCCCAAATTCCAATTAAAGCTTGTTTAATTTTTAGGAATTTACAAGAAAAGAAAACTCACTCATTACTTCCATTTAAGCCATAGAGAATATCTATTAGAGTTTGTGAGTTTAATATTAGCCTCCCCCAAATTTCACTTAAGTTTTAAATGAATATTCTATTCTTTCCAAAATTTTGCTTTAAGGGCTCCCCCTTTTTTTTTCTTGTTTGACGCTTTTAATTTAAAATTAGCTGCAGATTTCTTTACTTAGTATTTTTAAGTCAATTTATTTTACTCTTTCATTTTTTCTAAGTCAAAAGATTTGATGCAATTTCGGCAGCCTCCCTGCGTCATCCCTGTGTAGGGGGCTGCATCGGGGGTGTTTTGACCTACTTGGTACGCCCTGTTGAGTGTAGCGAGTGGTGTCATGCGACACCACAGACGGTTTTCATCTCATCATGCTCTGTTGAGCACAACGAGACCTTCAGACCTGAAAGAAGACATATAATGCAATATATATTCCTCCCCCCTTTTTTCTTCTAAGTCTAGAATTTAGACAAAATTTCGACAGCATTTCGTCTAGGGGGAGCGACATCTAACTAGTGGTGGCTTATTTGACGCTGGTGTGATGTCTGACACCACAACCTATTTTTTATCTCGACGCGCCATGCTGAGCACAATGAGTTCTTCAAACCTGCAAAGAAACACAAGCATACATATGTATTCACATTCACGAATCCCACATGTTTTGACGCATTTTTTTTGGCGCGCTGCGTGACTAGGCAAATGAACGGGGTTAGGTAGGTAATTGAGAATGTAAGGCAAGGAGTGCGACGCCGGAAATCAAAAGAAGAGTTCGCCTGCTGACGATGTTCTTCCCCGATTTGCGCGCAATGAACGACTAAATAAAGTGAAGAAGCGACGCCAAAATCGAAAGAAGAATTCGCCGACGATGTTCCCCGATTCGCAGCGTAAACGGACGGCCAAAAGCGAAGTTGGCGGAAATCAAAAGAATTCTCCTGCTAACGATGTTCTTCCCCGATTTGCGGCACAGCGGAAACGAGATGGCTAAAGCGAAAGGTGCGACGTCGGGAATCGAAAGAAGAATTTCACGACAATGATCTTCCCAATTCTGCAAATAAACGGACTAAAGTGAAGGCGACCGGGAATCGAAGAAGAATGCTCCTGCTGACGATGTTCTTCCATGATTTGCAATAAAACGGGACTAAGCTGAAGGGGAGAATCGAAGAAGAATTCGCTGACGATGTTCTTCGATTCGACGCAAAAATGACGTTTGGATGAGTTACGGCTTGGGAAGGATTGACCGGCTAGGTTTGCGGCGCGGATTACCTGAATGGGATGGAAGGAAGGAGGTTTTGACCGGTGGGCTAAAGGAAGAAGTCCGACTAGTATGAGGAGGAAGGAGGTTGGTTGGGCCGCTTATGTGGTGGTAGTCGCAAGAGGTGATTTTATGAACGGCCTACAGAATGGCTGGCACAAGCGGTGGGATCAGCTGAGTAGGGCCTACGGCAGCGTCAGGTCAGATCTGAGCGAGACACGCAGAGCGGAGCGAGCCAGACAGGCTGTGCCGGGAGGCTGGCCAGCCTGATCAAGTGGCCGGATCTGAGGGGCTGGTTGGCACGCAGAACAGGCCTGAGGAACGACAGAGGTTCTAGGGCCGGGTTTGAGCGATTCACGGCTTCTGGGGCGTGATCGGGACGCACGTGAGTGTGTTCAGTTTACCGGGGTTTTAGAAAATGGGGAAGAAGGGGAAAGATATGGAAAACCAGGGATTGGGGATTGGCCAAAATGAGAGAAAGGAGGAGAATTTATTTACAGGAGGAGATGGTTATTATTCCTATTATATATTATTATGATTCATTAAGAAATAAAAGAGGAGAAATCATTCAAGGAAGATACTTTTTTAAACAAAAAAAAAAAAAAAAAGAGAAGAAAGAAAAAAAAAAAAAAAAAAAACTTTTTTTTCCGCCTCTAAGCTTGGTGCTTGCAGAACTCTCCACCGATCATATAGCTTCGACGCCTTTATCATGATCTAGTGCACAAACCATGTCAACCTTCGCGCTAATGATCATGTTCAGATTCAACCTTTGTTCACCTTGTGCTATCTAGCAAAATTGTTATGCATCTCTTTTTCAGGTTTAAAATGATATATTCTTAACTAATTAACAATTTAGGCATCAAAAATTTTTTTTTATGAAAATAGCTAGTCGTATCTGAACGACTGGATTTTTTTTGTTTTTGTTTTGGTGAGAGAGAGAGAGAGTTTTTTTTTTTATAGGGGAAGAGAGAGACTAAAGATATATATATAAAAATAAATAAATAAATAAATAAATAAAATTTTAATAAATAAATAAATATATAAATAAATAAATAAATTTTTTATTTGTGTGTTTTATATGCATTAATAATTAAATAAATAAATAAATAAATAATTTTTAATAAATAAGTATATATATATATATTTTTAATAAATATATATATATATATATATATATAAATAAATATAATATATATATATATATATATATATATATATATATATATATATATATATATATATATATATATATAACAACAAAAAAAATGCTCTGTGCTCTACCAAAAAAAAAACAAAAAAAAAATACCGACGCTAGCCAGAAAATCATGTCGACTATATTTTCAAAAAAAAAAAAATTTGATGCCTAAATTACTAATTATAATTAAGAATATGCCTATTTTAAAAATCTTGCCTATGCCTGAGCATTTGATTATATATGTTACGTATTATAAATTAATTGCTTTAATAATCTTTATAGATGCGACTGATTGTTTTCTTTTGCAATATACTGATATAATAGAGTTCACCATTTAATTCTATGATGAAGTTTCAAATTCTATTTTATGAATATTTGTATATTTTGTACCTGTCTATTTATTTTTTAGTTTTCGTAACTATGTTTAGGAACAAATAGCGAAATTGATATTTTATGAATAATTTTTTTGTATTTATAATTTATGAATTTGTCATTATATAATCAATTTTAAATTTATTTATGAATAAATTTTTAATATAATTTAAATAAATAAATTTTAATGTAATAATCTTATAATCTTTTGAATATTATATTTTAAATATTTTAATTTTAATAAGATAAACTTATTTTTAAAGCAAAATTTGAAATGTTATATTATTTTTAATACAAGTATAAAGAATTTTATATTAATATATTGAATGATAATAATTATTCACTTTTCAAATATTAACATCAAATATTATAAATTTTAAGTTTTAATTCATGAATTTTAAGTTTTAATTCATATGTCTGTATATGTGATGCAATTTTATTAAATTTTAAGATAACTCTATACCAACTAAATTTTAAAATATGCCTAAGAATAATTCACATTTAAGAAAAAAAAATGATCGAATCAAGTTGTAGAATAACTAAAACAACAATATGCTAGAAGTTACATGAACAAAATTGTTAAAATACTACGATATTATATTTTCAAAATTTTGGCCACATTAAAATTTAGAAATCACACAAAGAATATGATCACTGAAAATAGAAATAAGATAATGGCATATATATTAAGCCAGATAATTTTTTAACTTGCCAACATAACAAAAATGACCCTAAGATCTTCAACCCCTTTCTCTCTACTTTCTTTCTTTTTCCCTTCTAGTTTTCTTTACGACCAAATAAGATAAAATGGATAAGCTGAAGTTTTTGGGTGGGATCAGTGTTTCATATTAAAAAATAAAACTAAGGATATATTAATAATTATTCTCATTATTGAATTTTAATATAAAGTTCATATAATTCTTTTATTTTTTTTAATTAAAGCTACAAAATTTTGGAAAAAAATAATAATTATAAAATATCATATTATGTTTAACATGCTTAGATGAAAATGCATGAACCATGCATAAAACTCTTGTTTATTGTTATGATAAGTTATAATTCTTGTTTATTGTTCTTTCTCCATGATTTAGATATGACCATAGATAAGCTTCTTGAAATTCTTGGTGAATTTCACAAAGAGGAGGTTTAATAACTATGTATTATGATGAATTAATAATCAAAATCATAAAACAATGTCATTTCTCTAAAATCATTCCTAATCCTTTTCAATCATTGTCAATCTTTTTTTTTTTATTTTTATTTTTTAAGGGAACCCCATATAAGGGAATTTTATTGCCACAAAAAATGGGTTACAAAGTCCTTAAGAGGGGGTAAACTCAGAAGCTACCGCTCAAAGAGCTATAATCATCCTAGAGAGTAAATCTCCTGACTAAGTACAATCCACATATATAAAAAGAGAAAGAAAATAACCAAAGAAAGTAAAAGATACACATGAGCAAACAGAAAAGCTAGCCAACAACAGTGATTGTTGAGGTTCAAGAAGTTTATACCTCCCGAAAGAAATGACCTGCAGGAGATGAACACCTAATCTGCAAACATCTAGAAAAAAGTTAGCACCGTAAAATGATATGAGCTAAATCAAGGTTGAAACAGATACACCGAGATAAACAGAGTTGTAGAAAAAGCCCCGGCAAGATCACACCAACTTGGGGAAGCTGCAACCATGTGCATCCAAATCCAAAGGAAGGGATACAACAGACGTGCTACTACCAGCCAAAGAATGGGTGAAATCAACCATCCATCATAGCCTACAAACCTGAGGAACCAACCCATCCATTGGAAAAGAGTCGTGTGGATTGAAAGAGCAGTATACCAAAGTATAATAAAGCCAGCCACATACACAGGGGAGAGAAAGCCACACAGATACAAGAGATAAAGGGAAAACAATATTCCTTTAACAACGGAGAGCCCAAATAGTGCCAATAGATATTAGATGCCAGCCCACAACAATCAAACTAGGGGTCATTGCATAGAGATATAAATCGAACAGGTTCAACAAGATAAATGAGAGCATCTAAGTCCAGGCGTGCTTACATGATTGCAACCAGTTATAAACGGTTCCAGAAGAACACAACATACCAGAAGTAGTGAAAACATCCATACAGCAAAGCCATAATATTATGGTAAAGAACTGCTCGAAACACACCCTCAGTCCAGGCATGAATCTTCACAATAGGGATTCTTAAAAGCAGATACCATAGTTGACCCTCTAGCTGCCAACCGCACAACACCAGTCAACAAACCACCACCATAACTTCCTAATGACCAACAAACCGAAAACCCAAAAATGAACCCCACAGAAACTAATATGGACTCGTAATGAGCACACAAAAGAAAAGAGGAGATATCACTAGGCATTGAAGGAAGAGCACTAAAGCCAAACAGGAGAACATTTTAACCCATATATTAGGACAAGAAATAGTCATCCAACAGTTGGAGCTACATAAAGATCCACCATTGGAATATAACTAGAAAAAGGCTGCTGGGAGATACATAAATAGAGCACGAAATACAGAAAATGAAAAAGCAAAAGTAGCATAACCCATCAGCATCACCCAAATGCCAGCCGGACAAGAGAGGGGACAAAAGAAACAAACATGCCTAAGATGGAAGGCTAGCCCCCACCCAACCAAAAAGTTGAAACCACCAGGCAATAAAATTAAATTAGAGGTTTCTAACATAGGGCAAACCCATTTTATCTAAATTCACAAGCCCCGATGTAGGAAGGAACATTATCATTGGAGAATAAATCCAAAGGACTTTGCACCCCAATTAGCAAGGAAATCAACATAGGAATTAAGGTATGAGAAATATGATAATCAAGGGTGGCAAGCCACCAGTATGGCTAAGTAAATAGAAAACTTCAGCATTGCCATGAGCTCCCAACTTTAATAATTCCAAGAGGAGGAGAACATCAATTTCAAACCAAAATTTCTGGAATCCTTTCTGAATGCAGACATAAATCCTATAGTGAAGACGATAAAGCTCAGCAAAAAGAATAGAACAGCGTCTTAAAAGAATATCAAAAGCAGAGATCACCGTTCCACTATAATCTCTTAAAATCCTCCCACAACCATAAAAGCTATTAGAAACCTAATCGACGTTGACCTTAATGACATGATAATTAGGTTTTATCCAATATATAATTTTATGAGTATGCTCAAACTCGCAGAGAAGAGAATAATTCCATGGTTAAGGGTCAAATGTTTAAACCCTTTGAAACTAGAGGGAGTAAGAAGACCGCTTTATAAAGAGATGTAATTTTACATTTGTCTCTAGCAATAATACTGATAGTTCATAGGATACCACGATGCTTAAATCATTTCTTTCCCACCGATATACCACATCGAGTAGTAGCTAACACACTTTTGACATGACCCCTTCGTGGTATAAGAAAGAAAAGTTTTATGAA